>NIVC01001849.1:77500-208234 GCA_002269645.1 Macrostomum lignano | reverse complement strand
GTTTTGACTGTTTTCAGGACCCTCAAAACCCCAGAGCAGCCATTTTCGTATCTACCCACCTCAAAACTTGGCACAGATGGACCTCTCTGACTGAGACCTCTGTGTCATTCAATCCAACCACATAATCACCAATCGCACAGTCATCATCGCCTCGATTTATATCCCTGGCGATGGCCCGCGGTTCCACCCAGCCTCACCTCTCTCGTGGACTACTGCTCTGACCGCAGGTTCGAGCTGTTGGTGGCGGGCGACGCCAACGCCCACCACACCCACTGGGGCAGTAATACCTCCAACAGCAGAGCGAGGAACTCCTTGCTTACATCTGCACCACCAATACTGAGTTTTGCAACATTGGTGGAACTCCCACTTTCGACAACGGACGATGGACGGAGGCCCTCGACGTGACCCTCGTCTCCCACGGCCTGGCTCCTCTGGTCAAGGACTGGGAGGTGTGGGACGAAGAGGAGTCTCTGTCTGACCATCGCTTCGTTCGCTTTCGATTGCAATCCTCTTGCCCCAAACCTAACATCCTGTGGAAAAGGAACGTCTGGAACACTGACTGGACGGCTTTCGCGGAAACCCTGAAATGCCAGACAGATCAGCTGACTACCGCCGCTCCAACCACCTGTCAGGAAGTGGATGACCTCGCTGACTTGCTCAGCAAAACCGTCCTGACAGCTCATGAGGCTTCCTGTCCTCTTAAAGCCTACAAAGGCAAGAAATCCGCCCTTTGGTGGCACCCGGCGCTTGGATCCCTCCGGCGCAAGGCAAAGTGCCTCCAACGGAAAGCTCGCAAGAGCAAGGACCCAGCCGACCTGGCCGCCTATCAAGACGCGATTCGCGACTTTAAGCGTGAAACCAGGAAAGCCAAGTCCGACAAGTGGTGCCAATACTGCGCGGAGTTAGAAGGCACCCGCCCTACTTCACGCGTGGTTAAGGCTCTCACCCTCGACAAAATGTCAAAGCTCTTAGTCATTAAAAGACTGGATGGCCGGCTCGCTGAGAACCCTGGGAATCGCTGGACATTATGCTCTCCAGCTCTTTCCCACGTGCCGCACCGCGCTAGGCTCATCGGACCACTCTCCGGGTGGACAAATCCTGGCTTCGACCATCATTACTAGAGAGAGGACGGCTCGCGCCGTAAAATCCTTCTCTCCTTTCAAGTCACCGGGACCTGACAAAATTTATCCTGCCTTCCTCCATGAGGCAGTTAAAAATGACAGATTTCTTGGTCTCCTCTGCAACCTCTTCAAGGCCAGCATTACCCTCGGGTACGTGCCAAAAGCCTGGCAAGAGGCCACGGTGGTCTTCATACCCAAACCAGGGAAGGGAGACTATCACTCTGCCAAAGCTTACCGCCCCATCAGTCTGACATCTTTCTTCCTCAAACTGATGGAACGGCTGGTACTCTGGCGCCTCCTCCTCGTAGAGCTGAGGAACTCCCGCTCTCCCCTAATCAGCACGCCTTTTGTCCTGGACGTTCCATCGAAAGTGCGCTGCACGCCATTGTCGACAAGCTGGAGCGCGCCGTGCTTGGCAGGGGATACGCGCTCTCGCTTTTCCTCGACATTGATGGTGCTTTCAAAAATGTGCTCTTTGGAGCTTTTAGGCGGGCCCTGGAATCCCGGGGCACGCACGAGCACCTTATCCGCTGGATCATGTAAATGGTCTCCCATCGTACTGCCACCTCGCACCTCCTGGGACACTCACGCTCCGTGGAAGTCCAGAAAGGCGGACCGCAAGGTGGAGTCCTCAGCCCGATCCTCTGGAATTTAGTCATGGATGAGCTGCTTTGCAGCCCGCATCCGGACCCAGTTCAGAAGGTCGGCTATGCGGACGATGTTACCGCCACTGTGGCTGGACCATCACCCGCGGTCTTCAGGGACCTCCTTCAAGCCTTCATCTACCGTGCCGAGCGCTGGGCACATAGCTGCGGTCTCAGGTTCTCTGAGTCTAAAACCGTGGCTATCATGTTCACCAGCCGCCGAAACTGGAGGATCGAACCGCTCTCCCTCTATGGCAAACCCGTTGCCATGGAGAAACAAACCAGATGTCTGGGTGTCACCCTCGACCACAGGTTGAGTTGGACCCCGCACGTCCAAACCAAAGCCCGCAAAGCTCTCGCGACTCTCGCGCAGATCCACAGAGCTTTCGGCGCTACCTGGGGCCTCACCCCCCGCCGTCTCTGGTGGATCTACACTGCCATTGTTAGACCGGCCATCTCCTTCGCCGGCTTCATTTGGAACAGTGCCCTAGAAGTGAAAGGGGTTATTGAGGCTCTAAATAGGGTACAAGGTCGCGCTTGTCGAGCTATCATGAGCGCGGCTCCCTCTACGCCCTTCGCTGGCATGAACTCCTTCCTGGACATTCCCCCCTCGACCTTTATGTTAGAGGGGAGGCAATGAAGACCACCCGCCGTCTGCTTGACGCGGGTGTCCAAATCCAGAAGCAGTTCGCCTTCAGAAAGCGGAACCTCCGGCCGTACGGCGACCTCAGCCTGCGAGACCTGGAAGCAGCGGGAGGCCTGCTGACCCTCTCGGACGGAATTCCGTCTACGCTCTGCCCTCCGCTCAAATTCAAAACCAGCATTCCACCACGTCATGAAGCAAGGGACAACTGGAAATCCCATGAAATCCACTGCTTCACTGACGGGTCCCAAATCAACTCCGCCTCTGGCTACGGCTACTGCATCGTGTCTGGAGGGAGAACTGTGGCGACCTTCTCCCAGCACACCGGCACCTGCTCTACCGTCTTCCAGAAGGAAGTTCTCGCCATCAGCTCCTGCGCCATGGAGCTGTATAATCAGAGCGTCTGGGGGAAGGAGATTACCCTCCACTCGGACAGTAAAGCGGCTATCCAGGCCCTTGAGCGCACCACCACCTGCTCGCGTACAGTCCTTTACTGCATCGGGCAGCTCAACCGCTTAGGCGCCTCCAACAAGGTGTCCCTAAGGTGGATCCCCGGGCACTCGGGCCACCCCGGCAACGAGTTGGCCGATCGCCTGGCCAAGGCTGGCTCGACCGGTTCTTTTACTGGTCCTCTGCCCGTGCCCCCCACCCCCACCGCCGTTGTCACCACTCGGATCAACCAGTGGGTGGCTTCAAAGCACAGGGAGAGGTGGGCTAACGCCCCGACTGCCGGCAATCCCGTGAGGCTGTCCCCTGTCCTTCCTCCGCCCTGCGCAAGGCCCTGCTTGGACTCAACCGCAGGGACATCAGGGCGGTGACCTTGGCCCTCTCGGGTCATGGCTGTTTTGCCAGGCATCGCTACCTCCAGGGAAAAATCCGCAGTGAGGAATGCCCATTCTGCCTCTCCAGTGTCGAGAATGCGGAGCACTTCATCTGTGAATGCCCCGCCTTTACTCAGGTCAGGCTCACCTACCTCGGCCCAAACCCGGACCTCTCCGACGTTTTCAGGCCCGAGATCTCTGCCAGCTCGTCCGCTACCTAAGGGCTACCGGGCGAGCGACAGTCCACCTCCTGGACCCTCCGGAGTGGGACCGCGCTGTGGACACCGGCACCACCGGAACTCCCTGCGCGACACCGCAGCACTAGCTGCCCGTGGTCGCCAGGGGTTAGCGAAATGGGCGGAAACGCCTCCTCGCTGTTTCCGGACGCACGGAGCCCCCTACCTGCAGCTAAGTCAAGTAAGTCAAGTTCCTGCTAATTGAATATCTTTTGATTTTGTAACTAGAGTTACATTTTCAAAATCGTCCGTTCCTGTACTAGTATCGTCTCTAAGGTCCAGCTTAGTGCCATGCAACCAGCAAAATAGATGTCCTTGGACAGCGTTTCAAATGCTATGAGTACATTACTAGTAAGTTTACTTGTCAATATCATATTCTTAGCTCGTGTTTGCATACACGAAAATTTGAATCAACAAAAAATTTCTGATTGTCCTAGAATATATTATTTCCCTCAAATTTGATTGTAGCAACCATTGAAATACTTTAGACTTTGCATAAGCTGAAACAATGAAGTAGGCAGCTGAACATAGTTGCAAGTTTCAGTGTCATCTTTTTTCGATTGTATTACTATGTTCTATAATTTCATTCGGAATTTTCGGTCCGAAAGTTAGGTCAGAAACCAATCAGAGACAAGAAAATATTCTGAAAGTTTGAATCCATTTGATTTCACATAACTAGCTGGCAATCACATTAAAGCAAAATGTCTTTTCACCGTACTCTTTTAAAGCATTCTGTCAGTTCAAAAAATAAAAAGCACGAACATTGTCTAAACCATAGATTTATGCGGGAAAGTACTTAGCTCTTTTATTAGCAAATTTCATGTTTGAAAGCGATCGAATGTGTGATAATTGTGTCAAACATTTACGTAAGTAAATAGACATCGGGGTTAAAATCTTGAGAACCTTATAGTCTTCTCTTTGCAGCAAGGGCCAAAACGGTATGTGGATAATACGAACTGCCTGGGCCGAAAAGCACGCCCAGCCAAAAAAACCATACAAGTATAACATTTTTTACACATATTTTAACAAGAAACAACTATAAAAATATAACAAAAACATTTATCACATACTATCCTTACACTGTAAGGAGACATTGGGTTGAAATCACAGCGACTACAACCAATACTCACGTTCAATCGACAATAGGAGTACGAGTATAACAAAATGTATAAATGGATAGTTTCCATAAATACATGTATTCATATTGTTAAAAAAGCCATTGAAGACTTGACTGGGACAGGGGTTACAAATTTTTTTGAAGGCCGATTTTTCAAACTGCTGCCATTTTTTTTTCTTTGCAGATAAAGAGCTGATTCTTTCACCAGGTTGTCCAGAATTTATTCCAGTTTTATATAAAATATTAGTTTGTAGCTTTAAAAGCATTTTTGCGGAATAAAAGTACAGTAGAGACATGTACCCCTAGAAATTCCAAAAGCTACGAAGCTAGGACACTATGAAGATGATCCTACTGCTCTTTAAAAGTTACTCAAGATGACTAATTACTCAGAACTAGGCATACATTCATTCTCTACACAGTAACAAAAAAACAACGCAAAGACAATCGCATCCTGCAGACCTGCTGTAGGAAGCTGTAGCGAAAAGTTTTGTATAAAACTTGAAAGAAATAAACCTAGAGAATAATAAGTGATTTGTATTTACAAACTACAATAAACATGTAAATAATAATTTAAAAAATGCAAAACGAAAACTTCTAAAACTTTACAAAAACTGTAAAGCACAAGCTAAACGATCTCTACTACAAGCAATAAAGCACAAAATGCAGCTGGCTAATTGCAGCCTGCGATCCTGAACTGAAAAACTGAAAATTCTAAATTGTCAATACTTAAAAACCATCTTTCGCTCAATAAATAAAAAAATATGTTTTTCTATGCTACATAGTCGAAGTATTATGCAAAACAAACTCCTAAAACGCACAACAGAGAAAAACAGCACAACGAAACAACCTAGCTCACACGAACAAAGGAAGGACATAAAGGCCTTGATCTTAAACTAGAAAACACGGAATAGAAATATCAAAAACGCTTAAAAATATAACAAAATACTAGCGATGTAAGGACCATTTTTGCCACAAGAAAACTGGAAAATGTTGCGAAGGTATTAACTAGTAAAATAGTAACTAGTAACCACAAATAACAGGCTGCTTCCATAAATATTCATCTGAATCCTGGTCTTGTCATTCCTAGAATTCTGATCCAAACATCTTATTCTCGATCACCTTAACTAAATAACGTAACTAAAGAAACTGGTTGTAGCGCAGAAACAATAAACTTTAAGCAATTTCAGCGCAATACACTTTAACTGCGCGGGAGTGCTAAAATACATGTAGCGCTACAGTGGCAATTATGGCAGAGACCAAGATTAACTTGCATTATAAATACTGAACTACTCAGCCTGAGGGCACAAGCTTTCGCAAGCGCCGCTGACTTGAATCGGGCGGACGTCCATCAGCCTGTGACTCGCGTCGCACCAATCCTTTAAAGAAGGTATTTGCTAGACGCCTAGATACGTGGGTCAATTGCCCCGACTGCAGCTGGACATCCATGAACGCATCGAAAACAATTAAAAAGACAGACCGGAAGTAGTTGACGCAACGAGGTGTTGCAGCGTTGAAGTAAGCGTAGCATAGGCAAGCAAATACCACCAGCCACTCAGGAGGGTGACACAGCTTCCCTCGTGAAAGAAGCGAAGTGAATTCACTGCTACAGGCTGGTTCGTAAACCGTAGCAGCCTGACAGTCGAGCTTTTCCTTAAAGGCCACGTAGCCACTGATAAAATATAGCGCTGCATTCTCCGCGTCAGAAATGTTGTCGGACAGTTGTGGGAGATTGTCAACAATTTTCCAGTCTCCCTGCGAAATTTCAGCAGAGCAACAGGCCAACGGTTGATGGTCGTCACAGACTAACTCCAATTTACTGTAAAGTTGCATTCGGCGTAGCCGCGCACTGGCCAAAATTTGATCAACGGATATATAATAACACCCGCCGTGGCCTTGCCGATAAATAGAAAACTCCCCTCAAGCCGGTCAGTCTGCAGCTCACCTAAAAATTTTTGAAGTTAGTGCCTGGGTATGCAGGTCATATTTATTGAGTGTCAATTTATTATGGCAATAACAATACCAAAAAATTCCCGTAATGTTACGGGAAACAGGGAGTAGTGAATAATACTACGTACCGAGCAACACGTACGAAAACCCTACTTTCATCAGCAAATGTCTAGACAAATCAGCCAGGCCGTTCGCAGTCTGATGGATAGCCTTGCGTGTCTCAGTAGTCAGCGATCGAGGGCGGCTAGCACCCCTACCACCTGGCATGCGATCAACGACAGCTGCAAAACTGAGCAGCTCCTGAATTGCACTTGAGTTGGTGCTGCTAATTGGGGCTCGCCGAATGTCATTCAGACGAATGTGGGACTCTGGTGACTTTACGTTTACAACTGTCCAAAAGTTGAGAACGCGCTCGACGAAGTCGGCAGTCTCAGAATAGCCATTCAGCTGTAATGCTGCAACTGTTTTCTCGTGGAATACATCAAGCACCAGCGAAACTTTCTGTCTCTCAAGAGGAGAGGGGCGGCACGCGACTGGATTAAGACGTGTCGTCCGTACAATATGATTTCGAGAAGCTTCCTCAAGCCTGGTGATTTCGTTCCACTTAGCCCGCTTGACTGGCTCTCCAATCACTGGCTGAAAGTCGATCTCACAAAAAGACTGCGTCAGCCAGTTGTTCCGGATGTTCTTCATCAAGTGTACTGGGTCGTACAGCAGGAACAGCGGCTGATCGGGATCAGCTGGATTCTTCGCCAACCAGGGAACAGCAGAATCCCCTTGCAACAGTTGGAAGCAGTTGCGATTGGTGAAGTGGTTGTCACAAATTAGACTGACAACTGTGCCCCCTAGCTGATGTATTAGTTGGACGAGATGCACTACTTGGTCGTACAGGAAGGCTGGTTGCAAGCTGTAAATGGGTATCAGCCGTGCAACATAAGCGGGACCGCCCATGAACGACTTTACCATCAGCGCCAAAACAGTACGAGCAATTTGACGGGGAGCATCCTCTGAATACCCAATGGTATGACAGCCACTGAATCGTAGCGACGGCTTGACATACACTTCATCGAATAGAATGATGCAGTACCGCTGCAATGGGCTACAGTTTTCAAGATGTGACTGCACAATCGACTGGCAGTCACTGTCTGACCCAACACTGCCAAGACCACCAATGTGCCGCTTGAGTGTAGATGGGTGAGGCAAACAGGTGTACTCTCTCAAAGTTTTATAAGCTCCTCTCCCGGCAAAATAGAACCTGGCTGCAGTCATGATGTCCTCAGAAGTGTATCGGATTCCGTTGGGATTAAGCGAACTTAGTTTTAGCTGTCTGAGAAGAAACAACTGCTGAGGACTGTAGCTGGTTGAACCAGTAGTAGCTTGCAACGCCTGCAAATGGCTATCCAATTCAGCAGACTGAGTAAACTCGGCATGCCTCACCCTATTCAAAACTGCCTCCAACTGGCTGAACCGCTCCATTCGGTGTTGAAAGCCAAGCAGATCAGAAATGCTGACAGGGGTATTGCGTCGGTGTGCTTCAGCTGCAAAGTTGCTTCTGATGGTAATAGACACCTCGACTGTTCGTTCAGTTACAATCATCAAGTTCACTCGATCTGACTTTTGCTGCACAAGCCAGTTGTCAGTAACAACACAGGCTAGTTTGGGAACCTGCTCAGTAAAAGTCTGCCATGAACTGATGCGGTCCTGAGCATTGAATTCTTCTAATTCATCTGGAATAGCAGCTCGCTCGCTCAGAAGCACACAACGTTGAGAAACCTCCCTGGATGATCCTAAATATAAATTATGGTTAGTAACAATAGACCCACATCCAAAAGGATATTATTAATGAATAGCATAGCATAAGTCAGATGAATCAGATCTTACTTGGCACAGTTTGGCGTACTGCACTGATAGGGACAGATGAAAAGATACTTGGAGGATCAACTGGTCGCAGAAAACGCTTTACTTTTATCATCCGAGCATTTTCAGGCCAGTGTTGGGCACAAATCTTTTTTATTGTGGTCACCTATGAAATTTAAATGCACACTTGCTTGACCAAACTTAATAATAGTGCATAAGATAATATATATATTATAACAACACATGTACCTTAACTGAAGTGGGCAAAGCCATCATCCAGGCATCACAATCTGCTTTGTCCTTTGGAAAGCTATAAACAGCAACCTTTGGACCAGTCAAATAGTTGCCTTTGCAGTTGGGAATGCCGCACTTAAATGGCATTAACAATGGATAGCTGTAATAATAGGTGATAAGCTGATAAAGATAGGCATAAGCAGTGAGTTAGATTTCTCAATAGAAGATGCAAAATATAACATTGATTAGGCCTAGAGACTAGGGTGGAGTAGGCCCTAGGATAATTTGGTTAAGGGAAATCTTTGTCCAGGGAAGAAATGTAAGCAATTGAAATCAATATATACAATATCTATAAATACATAGTTCTTTGAAGTTATGGAATCCAAATGACAACACTTCTGCAATTGACTAAAACTACCCTTTTAATTGCAAAAACAAAAGTAGGCTAGCTTATACTACTAGATAGGCCTACCCACCTTACTAGGCCTATATAGGCCCTATTTAATTTTATTTAAAAGTTTGAATCTCATTTTTATCTGACAGAGTCACTTAGATTAACATGAACTATTTCCTAAAATGGCATACATAGCTAAGTTTACTTACAAATTTAAAGTTAAATAGTGGATTATGATTTACAAATCATAAAAGACATTTACATTTAGAAAATTTCATGTGTTTATTCTATCTCTATACAGGGCTTAGACCTTAGGTTTAATAGCATAGGTGGTACACAGTAGACATGTATTTTGAATGCCTACAACAGCTGTATCAATGAATTTCAGTGGATGAAACCACTTATTAGGGAACTTGGTTGGAGTATGGATATATAAATATAATTGAGTATGGGCCTATATTATGAATGAGTGTCCATTCTCAAACTTAGCATCTTGTTATCATGTTTGTATGACATGAGATATGCTATGGCAATACAAATTTAATTTTTTTATTAGAGAGATTTAATATAGAAGGCCTGATATGCTAGGCCAGGCTGGCTATAGTTTAGCTAGTGTACCAGGGGGTGTTTAACTAAATTGTAGACTATCCTACCGATGTCACCAAGTTGTCGCAGGGGATATTTCTGTCTGCTAAAATCCCACTGCTGTTACCAAGTTGTTGTAAATTAAGATAGTTATTACTCCATAAAATTGCTTAGTCAATTGCTGCTTCTTAGAAAATATCAAGTCTAGAATTCTAATCTAAGGACTCCTTGAATCTATGCAAGGCGCCCTGGTAGCAGTGTCGAGCGGCAAACACTGGTCTACATGTAATTATGAATCTCACTACTATTATTATTACTACTATTAATTCCCTATATTTAGTTGCGGGCTCCCTGGGAAGGAGTTGCCCGACTCGTCAACCGTCTATTTCTGGCTTCTCACAGCTTTCCTGGCCTCTTACGGCTTTTTCTGGCTTCTTACAGTTTTTCTTGGCCTCTTACGGCTTTTCTGGCTTCTCACAGCTTTCTTGGCCTCTTACGGCTTTTCTGGCCTCTTACAGCTTTTTCTCCTGTCTTGCTTTCCAGTGACTAAGACAACACGTTTTGCTTTTCTTGACCGAATCGAGGAAACGGCGGGCAAAGGGGAAATTGCCCGCAATCGCTTGTATTTATAGTCTCAAAAAGGGGGAGGTGGGGTGCGCGGGTCGTGAATAAACAAATTTCTTTATAGCGGTTTAACAAAATAATTTTCCCGAATAAAACAAACCCATTAAAACAAAGATTTCGTTCTAACAAAAATGCGTTGTTAAGCGTAGTTTGGCGAAATTTAAAATCATGGTTACGTGAATATTAAACACATCGGGCCTGCCTCAACTGGCTTCCCTTCTACATATTTATGAATAAACTAGTGAGTGAATAAATGTGTAGTTAAAGTGCAAAAGGGGCTTTTAATCACAAAACGTAGGCACTAGATAAAATTGGCTGACACTAAAACATTAAAACAGCACACAACATGGTAATATCAGTAATATAGTTAGTGGAAGAATTGAGCAAGGTTGGCTATTATTAAAATGGCACGAAGTTGAGCGTACAAAAAGATGTTTGGCTAAATATAAAGTTGCACAAAGTTGAGCACACAAGAATTTTGGCTAAATAAGTATCCATGCAAATTAGTGAAGGCTAAATAGGTATGCATGCAATGCGAAAAAAAATAACAGTACATGACAGTTCAATTATAGTCACCTAATTATCATTCAGATTAAATTCGTCCGGCAAAAGGTCGCGTAGAGGCCATCCGACTTGCTCGGCGAGCCACTTAATCTCGATGATAAGCAGCGTGCGAAAGTACGGCTGGCCAGCCGCATTCAGGTCATGAAGTACGTAATTCACGGCGCGGCGCCAAGCCGCGACAGCTTGCTCAGGCGTGAATTCTTGGCGAAGCACAATGCAGGCTGGCCGGACCTGGGCCCGCTGTGGCAGCGGCCGGTCCAACCGCAAGTGGCCGATTCGCATTAGATACTCCTTCAGGGCAGCAATCAGTCGCTTCATTCTTGCCTGCTGTTCTGGCGACAAACCGTCCATGATGGCGCTGAAGTCGGCGCCCATCGCAGCAAGCCTTTGGATGTCTTGGTTGCCGGGGGCGAACAAATAACTTGCAGCTGCACGGCAGGTTGACGCCTGTGGTGGCACTGCAGTCTGCGGTGGCGGCTGCTGATGATGCTGAGACGGCGGTGGCTGCTGATGATGCTGAGACGGCGGTGGCTGCTGATGTGCTGAGACGGCGGTGGCTGCTGATGGTGCTGAGACGGCGGTGGCTGCTGATGAGGCTGAGACGGCGGTGGCTGCTGATGTGCTGAGACGGCGGTGGCTGCTGATGTGCTGAGACGGCGGTGGCTGCTGATGTGCGCGGCGGAGACTGGTGGCGGCGCTGCGGCGGCGACTGGTGGCGGTGCCGTGGCGGAGACTGGTGGCGGCGCTGCGGCGGCGACTGCCGGCGCTGCTGCGGCGGCGGCCGCGGAGCCAGCCTGCGGTGCACTGGCAGCTGCTGTCGGACTTCTGCTCGCGACGCCACACGTCGAGGCTGCGACCGCTGAGCCGGCCGCTGCTGCTGAGGCGGGGCAGCTAACATCAGTGTGGGCCGCGCGCCAGCCGGGTGCCTCTGCATAACCGTCGGTTTTACCACCACGGACTGCACCGACTTCACTCTAACGAGCTCCTGTCTTGCTGCCGGATCCTGGGACACTGGCAGCCTTGACGGGGCCGGCCTCTTCGCTTGTGTACCCTGATCCGTTTCTGCAGCAGGTCGCTTTGGCTTGGTGGAGGGCTCCGGTGGCTGCGAGGGCCCGGGCAGGTCAGCTGGCTGACGCTCCCGTAATGGCTCTGACGGCGGTGCCAGCGTCGGAGCAGGCTGCTGCGTAGCAGGCGGCTGCGACGGGCCTCAGCTAGCTGTTCTTGCTCGTTTTGCTGCGCTGAACGCTCTGGCTCTGGTTGCTCAGTTTGCTCATCTTGCTGCATGGGCCAAGGCCCTTCAAGCTCTTTTAATAGATCGTCAAATTCACTACCGTCTGCTAAAATATTTAACTCTTCGTTTTCTTTATCCATAACGGATTTGCTCTTGACTGCTTCTTTATTGCTACTTAATTGCTGCCTTATTGCTCTGTTGAGGATGAGGAACTGATTGCGTCAGGGATCTCGCTTATATAGGTTTGCAAACATTCCACTTTGGGGGGCATCATGTTTCAAGCTTATTCAAACAAACAATTATTTGTTTAAATGGCAGGTCTTCTCTCATTGGCTGATGATTCTTCCTTATTGGCTGTCGGTCTCTTCGCCTCTCTCCTCCTATCCACGGCCTCGAAATCCCTTCACTTCTACGCCTCCTCTCATTGGCTCTCACTCCTCCTTCTCCTTCCTTCCTTCTCCTCCACTCAGAAACTGAGATTGTTCAACAAAGACAGCACAGTGGCCAGCCGCTTCAAGCAACAATAGCACTTGGGGGGCCTGACCTGCCTGCGTGTATTGTATCTCCTCTCTGAATTAGCTTCCTCGTGCTCATGCTCAATCTCATTGTTCTCTCTGGCGTCTTCTGCATTGCTCATTATTCCTTCTTCTTCTACTGCACTCTCTGACTCTTGGCTCTCATCTTCGCTCTCAGTTGCTGGTTCCGTTTCGGATTCTCTCAGTTGGCATTGCCATTGCACTCGTTCATCTTCAGATTCAGTGTCAGACTCAGACTCTTCACTAATCACTACCTCCTTATGCTTCCTCGGCGGGTGGCTTCCCTTAGCTTTAGGTTCCCTCCTTGACTGATTTTTCTTCCGGTGCTCTCCTGCTGGCTTCCCTTAATTGGCAATTCGCGGTCGAATTAGGAACTAGTGTTAAATTGTCCCTATGCACTAATAATTTATTCCCTACAAGCTCACCATCTTCCTCTCTCTGCACTCTAAACACTACATCTGAGATCTGTTCAATCACTCTATAGGCGGCTCTCTTCTTTCTGTGAAATTTGTTAGACTCCTCATTGTCTAACTGCGGGTTATTTATTAGCGCTAAACTCCCTACTGGTACTTCCTTAGGCTGCTTGGCTGTTTCAGCAATATTCTTTCTATTATCAGCAACTTTCTCGAGCTTATCTCTCACGATTTTTCTGGCAATTTCTAGCCTTTCGGCATGATCTGCGACATAGGCTGGATAGCCTGAGTACTGATTTGGCTGGCGAATTTGACTGTCTAGTGGCAAAACTGGCTCCCTTCCGAATAACAGGAAATGGGGTGAATAGCCTGTGGTTTGATTCACACTAGTGCGCACTGCAACAAGCGCTGCTGGGATCATTAAATCCCAATTGCTATGGTCCTTTTAATTAAACAGGTAATGATGGATTTCACTTGCTTGTTAAACCTCTCTACCAAGCCATTACTTTGGGCATGGTACGGGGTGGTACAGGTGTGCTTGACATTGTATCGCAAAACGCTTTAAACTGTCTGCTTGTGAAGGTTTTCCCATTGTCAGTATGTATCCAATGGCATTGACCATATTCACTGAAAATTCGCTCCTGTAAGATCTTGATCACGGTATCAGACTTCTGATTACGGATCGGGAACGCGAATGGGTAGCGGGTAGTACTATCAATTACAGTCAGCACATATCTATGGCCTCTCTTGCTTTCTTTCGAGATGGGGCCTATGATATCGATATGCAGGCGGTGGAATGCCTCGTTGACTGGGAATGACTGCACTGGAGCCTGAACAGGGCATCCTCTTTTGCTTTCCAAACACGGAATACACTCAGATATGTACTTCTCAATGGCTGTCACTAAGCCGGGTCTCCAAAATCTCTCCCTAACTCTTTGCACTGTCTTGTCACGGCCCAAGTGTCCTGCTAGTGGGCTATCGTGTAGATCAGCCAGCACTAATTTGTCCAGTGACACTGGCAACACAATTTTGCTTACTCCTTCTTCTTCAATAACAAGCATATCGCTTTCGATTTTCATTTTCTCGTAAAATTTGCTCAACTGCCTTAATTCTGAGCTAATGCTCTTTTGCTCGGCGGGGGGTTCCTTTCCTTCGAGTTTGCAATTTAGCAAAGTACTAATATTGGGGTCTTCTCGCTGGGCATTAACGATCTGCTCTCTCCGCAGGGGGTTGGGTAGGAAGTCAACTAATAATGCTCCAACCTTCAGCGTGCCATACTCCTCACTGTGCTCAGATTGTGGGGTGACTCTGCTCGATTGCATAATGCAGGAGCTCTGTGTTTTCACACTGTCAATCCTTACACTCTTCTCACCAGAGACTATTTTATTCCTCTGTGGCTCAGGGGGGTTGGTCTCTCCTTCTCTCAGCTCAGTGGGGGCTGGGTCAGATCGCTTATGCTGTCCTTAGCCTTCCCATTCTGGTTCTGCTTTGCACACACGCGTTCGCTGGGGATAAACTCCTCTTTATCAGTTCTTATCTCTTGGTTCACTTCGGCTCTTACGCCTTTGCTGGTGATTTTGCTTATCTCTTGACTCTTTTCTCGGCTTCCGCCTTCTCATTGGCTTTACAATCTGGCTGGGCAGCCTCGGCTGGCCTTCGGGACAAGCTATCGGCATTTGAATGTTTCGCGCCACTCCTATGCTCGATTTCAAATTGAAACTCGTTGAGGCGCTCAATCCATCTGCCTAAAATGCCCTGGGCTTCTGTCTGCCTTAATAACCAAAGTATAGCCTTATGGTCGGTCCTAGCTAGAAATTTCTTTCCTATTAGATAGAAGCGGAAATGCCTCATGGCATCTACTAGAGCTAGCAACTCCTTGCGAGTTATGGGATAGCGTTTTCTGACTCCTTCATAGCGCGACTAAAGTAGGCGATTGGTCTCTCGACACCGTCTGATTGGATTTGTCCCAAACAGGCACCTATGCGTCCATCACTGGCGTCTACATCGAGAACCATCTTCACCTTCTCATTGTCTATGAACTCAGGGTATGCTAACACGTCAGTACTCATCATACGGGTTTTCAATAGCTCAAACGCTTCATCATGCTTTGCTGTCCATTTTGCTTGGAAGTTTTGAACTCCCTTACGAGTCAGTTGGAAAAGAGGATGCGCTACTTCAGCATAATTTTTGACAAATCTGCTGTAGTAATTGCACAATCCTAAAAGCTTCTCAATTCCTTTACTTCCTTTGGCTTTGGCCAGGTTCTAATGGCTTCAATCTTGGCTTCGTCTGTGCGAATGCCATCTCTACCTATCACATGGCCTAGATACTTGAGTTCAGAGTGAAATAAGTTGCACTTTTTCGCTCTCAACTTTAAACCTGCGGTGATCAATCTCTGAAACACCTCTCTTAGATGGGATAAATGCTCCTCAAATTGCTTCGAGTAAGTAACTATATCGTCAATATACGACATTGCAAACTTATGCTGGATTCCGGCTAGCACTAAGTTCATCAGTCTTTGAAATGTACCGGGCGCGTTGGATAACCCTTGCGCCATAACCTGGTACTCAAACTGTCCTCGCGTCAAAGTAGAGAACGCGGTCATGAACTTATGCTCTTCCTTTATAGGCACTTGCCAATAACCTGAGTTAAGATCTAAACTACTAAAGTACCTACTGCCAGTAAGATTAGAAAAAGTTTCTTGAATATTGGGGAGGGGATAGGGAAAATAGTTAACTCTAGAGTTGAGCACTCGGAAATCACTCACTATTCGGATGGTGCCATCCTTCTTTGGCACAATGACTAATGGGGTAGAATAGGTAGAATAGCAGGGGCGAATGAGATTCTTGGCTAGCATGTCGTCTAGCTGGGCGTCGACTTGCTTTTGGAGATGAGGGGGGATGCGGCGGGTAGGGATTCTAACAGGGGTCTCGTCTTCAGGGAAATTTCATGAGTGACTAGATGAGTCAATCCCATGTCTAAATCATGCTGGGAAAATGCTTCTCTATTCTCTCTCACGAGATCAATTACTGCTTTTCGCTGACTTTCAGATAAATTGGCACCAATACTAATTTCGCTCACCCAAGCATCTTCAGTTGCCTGAGCTTGATTGACACGTCCGGCGGGTTGTGGCATCTTCGGCAATTGTCGGCGAAGCTGATTCGGCGGCGGAAGGCGATGCTGACCAGTAGACGAGGTCCTTGGCTCTCATGGGCTTGGCCAGACCAATCAATGTCGACTTCGGCAGTCTCACGTCGACAGAGTGTCGATTCACGATCTCCACGATGGCACTGCCGTCTCTCATGGTGACCAATGTCGGAACCATCTCTACTGTCAATTCCTTGGCTCTCACGCCTTCTCCGATCACTTCTACTGTCATAGGAGTGCCATGATTGAGCTCATGGTCTTTCGCTAGCCTAATGGGAACTCTCAATGCACTATTAGCAGGTACTACTGCCTTTTCTCGAGTATAAACTCGGCAAATTCTAACTGCTTGGCGAGTGTACTGCATAGGCACACAGAGGCCTCTTTTTAGTACAAGCATGCCATTGTCTAAATCAATGCTCTTACAGTGGGAAAGGAAGAAGTCCATGCCAAGAATGTTATCACATTCATAGCTGCACAGCAAAAAGCTGGTATTAATTTGAATATCTCCAAAGGTTACAGACACACTAGCTTCTCCTTCTAGCTGCACTGAGGAACCATCAAATGTGGTAACTCTCTTATTGGTTTCTCGGATTTGCTCTGTCTTGATCACCTTGGACCATACTGACTTGCTCAGGAAGCAGTTTCCGGCTCCGGTGTCAAGCAAGAAGTCAATTTCTTGACCTTCAACGTCTCCAAAGACAATTGCTTCGCTACTTTTCTCGCTTATCAAATCAACTTTTGCTTTCTCAGCTGCTTTCTTAGCTTCTCGATATTTCGCTTTGCGAGATTTTCTCGCCTTCTGCTTTGCATTTGCTGGCTTAGTCACTGGGGACTTTGTCAACTCGGATGCTGATGCTTTTGCATCTGACTCACTGGGCTCTGACGCCAATAACTCAAACATATTAGGAGATAGCGCGATGGGAGACGCGCTGTTTACAGGTGCATTACGCATTGGTGCTCTATACATGGGTGCATTACGCGTTGGTGCATTACGCATTGGTGCATTACGCATTGAATTCCTGGAAAATGGGACTTGTCGCCATCCTCCAGGGAGTGGGTTGAAAACGGGTTTGCGGGAGAAATGAGAGGCCTGAGCTTCGCTTTGGGGTTTCCTAGAGGGACGTGGCCTCGAATATCGACCCTCGAATCCTAGTTTCCCTGATTGGGGTTGCGGGCAGGGAATCGACTCTGGTTGTTAAAGCCAGGTCGCACTACATTCTGTGTTGGCTTCCACGGGATCTGCCTCCTTATCTGCTGCTGCATCAGCGGGCGAAGCTGTGGCTGGAACGCCTGAACTCTTGGCTGATAGTATTGCGGCCTAGTCTGAGTAACTGGCGGCTGCTGCTTTTCAGCTTGCAGTTCCTGAATTAGCTTCTTCTGCTCTTCGAGCTCAGATTTCTGCTGCTTAATTAGCTTTTCTAACTTGCTCTTCTCATCATCTTCGTCTCTCACGACTCTGACACCGTTCTTATGCGACATATGCCAGGCTGCTTCTATTCTCCTAAGCATGCGTCTGGCCTCCTGCAGGCTAGTGGGCTGAGCAAAAATGAGTTTCTCCCGGGTATCGGAGGAAATTCTTACTCCCTTGATAAATTGCTCGATTACTTCCTCTTCACGCTGTTCTGCGTTCATATTTGGGAACGCCCTAGCTGCTAGTTCGATCAAAGCATCGGCGAACACGTCGGTTGCCTCGTTTCTACCCTGCATCCTACCTCTAAACTCTTCTCTGCACTCAGATGAGCTACCAATCCGGCCAAATCTTCCACCAATCTCTCCTTAAATTCCTCATACGTCAAATCCTCGGGTAAATTTAATCGCTGCACTGCTGCAAACGCAGTCGATAGATCTAGGTTAGCTAGAAGTTCAGTTTTCCTGTGCTCCTGATCTATTCCTTCCTGATCACACCTTTGATCGAATGCAGTCAACCAAATTCGTACATCCTGGCTGGGAGTGTACTTTTGGATCTTTACATGCCTCATAGGCCCTAGTTCTAGCCTGTTCCTAAGCTCCTCTGCTAATAAACCTATAGCGTCATTAAGTGCTGCCATTGTACTCTCACGTTATTTGCTGTACTCTCACGTTATTTGCTGTACTCTCACGTTATTTGCTGTACTCTCACGTTATTTGCTGTACTCTCACGTTATTCGCTTTAGCGGTCGACTTAGTCGGATTCCAATCCCTTTCCGCTGCCACCAAGTTGTACCAGGGGGTGTTTAACTAAATTGTAGACTATCCTACCGATGTCACCAAGTTGTCGCAGGGGATATTTCTGTCTGCTAAAATCCCACTGCTGTTACCAAGTTGTTGTAAATTAAGATAGTTATTACTCCATAAAATTGCTTAGTCAATTGCTGCTTCTTAGAAAATATCAAGTCTAGAATTCTAATCTAAGGACTCCTTGAATCTATGCAAGGCGCCCTGGTAGCAGTGTCGAGCGGCAAACACTGGTCTACATGTAATTATGAATCTCACTACTATTATTATTACTACTATTAATTCCCTATATTTAGTTGCGGGCTCCCTGGGAAGGAGTTGCCCGACTCGTCAACCGTCTATTTCTGGCTTCTCACAGCTTTCCTGGCCTCTTACGGCTTTTTCTGGCTTCTTACAGTTTTTCTTGGCCTCTTACGGCTTTTCTGGCTTCTCACAGCTTTCTTGGCCTCTTACGGCTTTTCTGGCCTCTTACAGCTTTTTCTCCTGTCTTGCTTTCCAGTGACTAAGACAACACGTTTTGCTTTTCTTGACCGAATCGAGGAAACGGCGGGCAAAGGGGAAATTGCCCGCAATCGCTTGTATTTATAGTCTCAAAAAGGGGGAGGTGGGGTGCGCGGGTCGTGAATAAACAAATTTCTTTATAGCGGTTTAACAAAATAATTTTCCCGAATAAAACAAACCCATTAAAACAAAGATTTCGTTCTAACAAAAATGCGTTGTTAAGCGTAGTTTGGCGGAAATTTAAAATCATGGTTACGTGAATATTAAACACATCGGGCCTGCCTCACTAGCCAAAGTGCATATATAGGCCCCCCCTAGTCTATGTAATTTCATGACTACGTCAAAATGTGATAAAACTATATCTATAGAACGTTTTCGCGACTAAAACATAATAGAAACCAATAGAACAGGGTCTTAAAAGTAAAATGTTAGATGGGTTTTTTTGAAGCAGGCTTAAATCAATTACAACAGGCTTCTGAATATTAAAAACGTGAAAATTTGCTATCTCGCCAATGTATTTTGCGGTGAAAATCGGACTTCAAAAAAATTTCCACGAAATCCGAGTGTAACGTCCTCTATCTACTAGTGGTCCTTGAATTTAGTTTAGTTGTTTAGTTTAAAACTGAATTATTCCAAATTCACTGTTGAGGCTACTTTTCTGTGTTCGACTCAAACTCGGAAGCTAGTCCGGGGTCCAAGAAGCACTTCTTGGATAATCGTGTCAACGTCTCCGACACGACGAATAACCTGTTCCCATCTCTTAGTACTGGGTTTTTCTTGAGACGGTCGTTGGCAATAGTCAGCATGTCGAGCAGGTGCTCGGTCTTGTGCATCTCTTCAATCACATCGCACACTGTCTGCACGTATGGCGACCCTTCTGTAGGGTTTCTTAGAGAAGCCTGGCCGCTTGGAGTGGCGAAGCACAACACGAAATCGCTATCCCTCGGGCAGTAATATGCATTAGACACTTGCTGGTCCACCCATGCACCTGGAATGGTTTCGCAACCCTTTCCTCGGCATGCCTGAATGAAGAAGAGTTTCGGCTTGTTACACAGTCCGGTGCACTCGTTTCCTCGAAACCGTTTAGCGATGGCCTGGACCTCCCATGCTTCACCATCGATGCCGTAAATGGAGGATTCGTCACCATGAGCCATGATGAAGCATACGAAACAGCCATGGTTAGAAAGGTCCGGAGAGAGGGCTTTAAGACTTACGATTCGAACGAGTTCATTGCAAGTTAGATCTTCGTGAACCTCGACAATAAAATTTAATCTGGTAAACAATCTCTTCACTCTATCCACGTCTAATTCCGAGCCAATTCTTTCTTCAAATAGCGCGCGATTTCTATATTTTTTTATGTTGATGATCAGACAGAAGCCCTGAGGTGAGGTAACTGGATAAATGGCCTCCTTGTTTCGTCTGGAATTGTTGAATTACGATTTTGTAGGTCGTAATGTAGCTTCGATATTATTTAAATGCAGTTATTTTAGTCAGTTCAAAGAGGGCCGTTGAGTACCCCTGCAAAATGAAGGCCTCAAAATAAAGAATCCTGAAGGTAAACAGCAATACCTATTCCTCTAACCCCTGAGCACGCGAACGCACACGGATACGTACAAAGGCACACACTCACACAATGTAAGCAACCCTGACTTTCTTATCGTCAAACATGTACACACTCTGTACCTCGGAGATTGTCAAGAATAATTTGATAAGCTTGATTTTCTCGCAAAAGCCCAAAGTCACTCGTAATTTGGCTTGGCACGAGAGTCAGACACCTTCCTGCTCACCTACTTTCACTCAATTCAGACACCATGCTTTGCTAACTGCCAAAATCCGAACATAAAAATTTTTTTTAGTCTAGCGCAAGAGTAAAAGAGTGCATGCACCCAGAGCTCACCTGTTCAGATCGTTTAACTTTTGTGTCGCAGCTTGGAACGAAACTCTAGGTTCCTGTGAAGGATAAACTTCAGTTTGTTCAGCGGGTCCAGTAGGTTCCTGTGAAGGATAAACTTCAGTTTGTTCAGCGGGTCCAGTAGGTTCCTGTGAAGGATAAACTTCAGTTTGTTCAGCGGGTCCAGTAGGTTCCTGTGAAGGATAAACTTCAGTTTGTTCAGCGGGTCCAGTAGGTTCCTGTGAAGGATAAACTTCAGCTTGTTCAGCGGGTCCAGTAGGTTCCTGTGAAGGATAAACTTCAGTTTGTTCAGCGGGTCCAGTAGGTTCCTGTGAAGGATAAACTTCTGTTTGTTCGATGACTCCTGACTGTGCCTCAGTACTGGAGTTTAATCGACGAATACCTCGCGGCTTTGGAATCGGATGCGGAGGCACAACCGGCGGCTGTGCTTTATGGGGCTTAAATAAACCCTCAGATTGGCCAGAACAAACGTCATATTCCACGTCTCTATGGTCGTTGGAGTCGAAACTTTGAGCACTGTTTAAATGTGAGATTCGGTGATCATCTATTGCATGTATACTTTTTAATAGGATATTTCAAGTTAACTTACGAGGCAAATTCGTTACACTCGTCGAAATCACGGTGAGGCTCATCCAGCTGATCGTGAGGCTCTGAGGCTTCAGTTTTGCTGCTTTCCTTTTCTTGTATTGAGCCGACTTCCAGAATTTTTCTGTAAAAACAAGACGCAAAATCTAATGGTGGACAAAAGAACCCCCATCATCGTTGAAACTTTACCATAATACGAGCGTAGGAACAACAAAACGATAGTTTCAGCTGTTGCTGTTGCAAAGTTTTTTTGAGATAGATGCTTAAAAAATCTTACTTTTGTTTTTCGAAAGCCGCTCTTACGGCCGCCTTGAAAAGGCTATCTAGCCCCGATCTTCTCAGAGCCGAGCACTCAATGTACAATTCAGCGCCAATATCTTTGGCCAGAGCTGTCGCCTGCAAGCTGCTGATGGGAGCAAGCCGCTTTCTGTGCAGTTTCTCCATTTCAACTCTATCGTCGAGCGCATCCATCTTGGTCCCAACCAAAATTATTGGAGTGTTCGAGCAGTGAAGAGCTATCTCTGGAAGCCATCGGGTGCGCACGCTGTCAAAGGTAGCGGGACTGGCAATGGAGAAGCAGATGAGGACGACGTCTGTCCCTTCATAGTTTCCCGGCCGCATTCGGTCATAGTCTCTCGAGCCACTGTTATCCCACAGGCCAACGCGAATCGTATATCCATCTACCTGAACCTCTTTTGATAAGCAGTCGTCGGTCTCAGTAGGAACATACTCAACTGGGCAGAGTCCTTCAGCATAGGCCACGAGCAGACAGGTTTTGCCGACCTTCTCGTCACCAACGACATTGATTTTTAGTTTCAACGCAGGGACAACGGCAGCTATGTTTTTGTTCCGTTCCTCTTGCTCTGCTTTCATTTGAACCTGT
This sequence comes from Macrostomum lignano, assembly GCA_002269645.1. Taxonomy (NCBI): domain Eukaryota; kingdom Metazoa; phylum Platyhelminthes; family Macrostomidae; genus Macrostomum; species Macrostomum lignano. The sequence continues at coordinate 186,025 of NIVC01001849.1, read as the reverse complement.
CTCTTTTTTAACGCTCTAAAACGATTCGATGTTTGTTGATTTTTAGTTGAAAACTAGGATAAAATCATAACGCTTTTATCATTGATTTAGAAGTTTCATGCAAAAAATATGTACCTGTCAGGTACTGGAGGCAGAAGCTGTGGTGGTGGCAGAGGTATTTCCTGGGCTTGTGGTAGAGGCCTTCAAAGGTGTAGAAATGTTTAAGTTATATTGTTGCGTTCAATTATCAGTTAACTGAAGTTGATTAATCGTGTAAAGCCCTACAACTAGGTTGAATATTCTTCGATGAAGGCTCAATAATAGGCTTTATAATTCAGAATTCACAATAAATTAGCAATAATCTACATAAGGTCGTTGGACTAATAGCTTAGCTCGTACAGAGAAATTGCAACAAAAATAAGCCAATTGTCAAAGCTTGGTCTTATCCCAGAGGTTGTCAAACTCCGGCCCTCAAAGCCTCTCTTTCCGCCCCTCCAGTCCTTTGAAACTTCACAATCGCAATCCCATCCGCTCAAGGTTTGTCTCTTCTCAGCTCTCTTTTCATTTTCTCTTCTCCTTTCTCATCTCCCCTCTCCCCTCTATCCTCTCTCCCATCCTCTCCTTTCTTTACTTCCATCTCTCATCTCCCCTCTCCACTCTTTACTCATTCTCCTCTCCGGTCTCGTAAGGGATCTTTGGTCTCACAGTCCTTATTGTTTCGCGGGCCAGTTTTTGGTTTGCAAATCTAAACTGTGACAGTTGAAATTGTGACTAAACTGTTTATTAAACTTGTGCACTACATACGCTCGTATTAACTATCTAAGGTGCTCTGTGGAGGGAATTTCAAGGAAGAGCATTGCAAATATATCCAGAAAGACACACTAAGAGAATCTTGCATGCCTACCTCTGACCAAGGTCGTCAGTCTTGAACGGACTTTGTTGAATTGTGTCTTGTTTGTTAGATTCCGATAGCTCATCATCAATATAGTCGTACACATATTCTTCATTTGTAGCCTCCCTGTTGTAGCAGCCCGCATTAGTCCTGCAAATAACCGTTTTAGTGCTTTTATCACGTCGGCTTGATGGTTTGAGTAAAGACCCCAGATGCGAAACAAAAAATATTAAAAGTGTACTATAAGTAGTATAGATTGAATATTTTCTCTTGTATATCAGAAATTATTTCAAGATATCGATAGCTGATCGATTTATTCAAGATACACTTTGGCTTCAAGTGATACTCAAAAGTGCAGAAATCTAAGCTGAAGAGTTTCCTGTTTGCTGAAGAGAAAGATTTGACCTAAATTAGGCTTTCAAGTAGCTATTTGTACGTTGTCACCACCCGGATCAATCAGTGGGTGGCAGCACAGGGAGAGGTGGGCTAACACCCCAACTGCCGGAAATCCCGCGTGCCTATCTCCTGTCATTCCCCCACCCTCCGCAGGCCCTGTCCAACTCAACCGCAAGGACATATGGCCCTCGGGACGTTACTGTGTTGCCAGACATCGCTGCCTCCAGGAAAAAATCCTCAGTGAGGTATGCCCATTCTGCCTCTACGTAAGTCATGTAATTAGTCAAGCTAGCTCGTATTTGTACATTTTAAGAATTTCGGGGTCGCATTCGCCAGTTTGAAATTTCACATCCTGGAAAAGTCTTATCTGTTACTTTTTTGAAGAGTGAAACTTCACAAGCTCAAATTTTCATATCGCGAAGTTATTTTAAATTTTGGATTGCGGGAGTGACTAGCACGGGTTTTCAAAGTTGTGAAATTTCTTGTGAAGCGCCCCTATTATGTTTTATTGCGAGTAGTCAAATGTAGCTCGTAAAATAAAATTTCTTTTTCTCACGGATTTGTTGCCTGAACATCCGCCTTCATGTAGCCATGCCGGTTGTATAAATCTATAGACGGACACGTATAGATGTCTGGATCGGCGCCTCCAGTTGCTCCGGCCAAAGGATAATCAAAATCTCTAGAAATATTTCATTTGAAGAAAACGAATTTTATGTTTAATAACAGGAAGAGTAAAAAACAATTTCTGTTAAGGATCCAGCCAGACATTTTTGCTACAGTGAAAATTCACAAGGATGGCTAGATTTTTCTCGCACATGGTCAAAGAAGATTCATGTCACTAGCCTTCGAAATCGTCCGAGATTTCAATGACATTCAATAATAATGATATTCAACAATGATATTCAAAGATATTCAATGATTTTGCCAGAAGGTCCGGATTTTTTCCCTCAGAATGCATTCAGTGCACCCCCTAGGCAGAAATTACGAGCAAGCGCTGCAACTCAGTGCGGCCTTGCCAAGCCTTCAAATTTCGTTATTGTCTCTGACTTTAACGGCCTTCTTCTAGGCGAAACTTCCGGACATTCAGCAGGCATTGGGTGCGAGACTACGTAGGCACCCTATTTCGACATTTTTCAAGCACCGTAACTGATGGGGGATCCTCAACTAGGGAAGACCGACTTTTTTTAGAAATAACGAAGAACGCTCATATTTGCAGGAGGGCTGTGGGCACCCTGACGCATCGCTTTGTGTGACGTGGGAATGTGATGTGCGAAATCGTCCCACAACCCGGCGCTGAGGCAATTCTGATTCCGCTGACTCCTGAACTCATTCTGTACGCAAATTTGTAAAGCGGCCCTTTGACTTTCTAATTGCCAGGCATGTGCAACTCTCCGTGCCTTGGAGGGGGGGGGGTTGCCCGCAATTTGACTTTCTAATTGCCAAGCATGTGCAACTCTCCGTGCCTTGGAGGGGGGGTTGCCCGCAATTTGACTTTCTAATTGCCAGGCATGTGCAACTCTCCGTGCCTTGGAGGGGGGGGGGTTGCCCGCAATTTGACTTTCTAATTGCCAGGCATGTGTACTCTCTGTGCTATAGGGGGGGGGGTTGCCCGCAATTTGACTTTCTAATTGTCAGGCATGTGCACTCTCTGTGCTATAGGGTGGGGGGGGGGTTGCCCACAAGGGTGTGAAAAGCACGACGAGAATTTACGAGTGCAAGCGCCAAGTTGATGTGGGTGTTCATTTAATCAAATGAGGTACCAGAGGGAGGTCGCATCGCGAGAGTCAGACGCGTTTTCCGGTGACTCTGTTCCGCCTTTTTTGAACTCCACTTTGGTAAATTTGCTTTTAAACTCTTTTAATCAATGGAAAACTACTACTGGCTATTGATAGGTATAAGTCTGTAAATAAATACCGCAGTTGCGGCGCCTCTCATATGAGTGATGGAAAGTAAACGGGAGCTTAAATTTTTTTCAGATTTTTTTAAGCAGAGCAGAACAGCATTGTTTTGTCAGCGCACCCAACTGGAGCTTTTGAGTACATGTAGTATGCTAGTAGTATACTGAGCAAACTTAAACAAGTTGTCGAGATTGAACACCAAAAAATTTTAAGCTTACGGTTCGATTCCTTGATCACGTGTCGCCGCTCGAATCGGATCGGGTTGTAGATACTCACATTCATCAGTTTTTTTGGGCACTATTGAGGAAATATGATTATTTTTTCACGGTTAATTTTTTCTAAGAAAATGATTTTAATTTACTGTTTTGTTTGCGACAGATAAAGAGAGTATTGACTGTTCGCGCTTTTGCGTTGCTCTTCCTATCATTTTCGTGAAGGTCATCAGTGCAATTTACTGATGAACTTGAGACACCAATGACTAAAGGATGCTACAATGGCAAATTGTGAAATCTGCACAGAGAATATTGTCACGCAGTATCAGATAAGATATGGTCGATACTCTCTGAATCAAAGACGCAATCAAATGATTCGAGACCAAGAACATCTCGTACACGTAGCCATTCTAATATAAAAGATACCTGTACTCGTTCGAACTCTTAGTTCTTCTCCAAAAGATGGCTTTTGACGGGAGAATACTTAGTGCCCTGCTGCAATAAAGTTTAAAGGAAACGAATATTAGGAGAGCGTAGTAAAATATTCAGCGTAAGGCATATCAGACGAAAAGTAATAAAAAGTAAAATGAACACGTACCTTTTGTTTGTTTTTGACAAAGTCTGATTGTACTTCGTGAAAATAATCTCTTCAAAAACTTCCCGGACACTCTCAGGATTCAGAGCGGAGCACTCTTTGTAAGTCTCAGCGTTGATAATTTTTCGCAGATCACGGCCTTCGAACTGACTAATCGATGTCGAACTGTCTCGCAGGTCCCGCTTGGTTCCAACCAGAATAAAGGACGCCTTGTGGAAGAGCTTTCTGCACCTTTTAAACCATTTTCTTCTCACGTTTTCATAGCTCGCTCGGCAATCGATGGCAAAGCAGAGAAGCACAACATTCGCCTTTGGGTAACTCGGCATGTCGACAAAGCATTCGTCCTTACTGGGCGAGTCCCACAGTGTGATCTGAAATGTGTGTCCCTCTAAAGTGCTCTCCATGCTGTGTTTCTTAAAGCAGTCAGTGGGGATGTGCATGCGCTGGAATTCTATGCCTAATTGGCAGTCAATCAGGCAGGACTTGCCAACCGCTTCGTCGCCGATGGCGAGGCAATTGATCTTGTTTGAACTCATGCTGCTGCTCTGTCAGCTGCTAGCGCCAGGCTGTCTATCAACGCTGTATACCTAAAAAACAACTGGGCAAAGTCCCGTCTCATTTTCAAGATTGCATTCAATTTAAGATGGTAATTCTTTGCTCTGCAGTCTAGTGGATAAAATGCCCTCGGAAACTAACGTTCGTTATTGTTCATGAAGCGTCCATCTTTCAGTTTAAACTGTCTTTATTGCAAGCATAAAACACTGGCCCTAATGCTGGGGAGGGGGAGGGAAGAGGGGTATTCATTTGAGCACAATATCATTGATATCAGAAACGCATTGTTCTTCAGGCCAGCTCCATTGAATCTGACTCAAGCACCACATTTTGTAGCACATTTTGAGCTGGAGCGAATAAACAAAAAAAAATTCTTTGAAAAAGGGTTTCGAAAAAAATCTGTTTGCATATTGCAGAGTAGAAGCTCGAGCCTGGCTTACGCTGAAGACGTGACGGTGATGCTGCTGAGTGCAACTCTCCTCTCCAATACGACCAAGCAACCTTGGAGCCAAGAGTAGAGAGAGTAGACAACAGAGAGCTATGGCTCGTATTTGCCTTACTCCGTCTACTTCGTATATTCCGCCAGCACCCAGCCTCTCATGCAAGCACTCTGATAACGCTGTAAGCGCCAACCTTGTACTCAAAGAGTGTCTTTCATAAGATACCTCTTTTTGCGACCTTCTCACGCACTTTTAAACGCCGTTTCGGTGCCATTTTTAATCTGACAATTAATGGATGGCGACCCCGACTGCAAAGCATGATTGACTGTCGTTTGTGAGACGCTTTATTGAAGATGCAGACTTGCTTTACTTGTCGACTTTTACATGCATTCGACATTAAATTTAACATACAGTGACATACGTCGTATGCTTAGTACCCTCGTATGCCATGTAATCTTCACTAAAATTCAGGCCTGGTTTTCAATAAAGCTCATTTCTTTAGGTCTAAAGAAACACGTGCGGCAGCTATCAGAGAGTAGCGGGTAACAAAAAATATTTTATTTAGTCTCCTTTAATTTCTGCTTAAAGGAGATATTTTGCTCAAAAAGTCACTTAAAGTAGGAAGGCGCAGAAAATATGGATAAATCTAAAAATGGGGCGCTGCATTTGAATTTGATGAGACCTCAACACACTGCATGATAACAAAAGAAGCAAAGAATCTGTGTGCTACTGATAGTTTTAAGGTGAAAATATGGCAGAAAAATAGCAAGCCTATTTACAACTGAATATCAAGGGAACTATGTGAATGTGAAAAAATGAGTACGTTAAGAATCAACGGTAATCTAAGAACGGGAGCTGCTCAACAACACATGTGCAATTACAGTGCGCAGTTACTACGACCTAATCCATTAATCTACGCTCGTATCTATCAAGTTACGGGTCCTGCGTAAGCGTCTGCACATATGGTGTAATGTCATCAAAGACGGACCAAAGCAACTGATGATATTGGCTTACAAGTTATGTTAAAGTTCTTATGAGTCTGGAAATCGAAAGCTACGAGAGTACGAACGAAAAACAGCAGGTACTGTGAATTCAGGATCATTTTAATATGGAGCCGAATATGCGTTTAAAATGGTACTGCTAATAGAGGTTGTCATGCACGATTTGTATTGAATACAGATTTAGCCCATATTGTCATGAGTGCGTTGGTTTCTTGTATTCAATTTCGATCGATCTACCCGTGATGATTTTTGCTTTCTGTTTTTCTCACGGAAGCCAATACCGCCTGTCTAAAGATGTCTTCCACAGCTGTTCTACACAGAGCGGAGCACTCTAGATACACTTCAGCACCGATCTCTTTAGCCAACTGCTCGCCCTGAGTCACGCTGATTGGAACGAGATTCCTTTCCTCCAGCTTGTCGATGGTCTCTGGGTCATCGCGCAGATCGGAATTCGTTCCGACCAGGATAAATGGCTTTTCAGGACAATGACGGCTCACTTCCGGGTACCACTTGGCCCGTACATTCTCGAAACTAGCAGAATTGATGAGGGAGAAGCAGATGATAAACACATCTGATTGGCGATACCGCAGAGGCCTTAAGCGGTCAAAGGACTCCGCACAGCTCACGTCCCACAAGCGGAGACACAGTTGGCTTCCAGCCAGTGAACCCTCCACGGCAAAGCAGTCGTCGGTCTCTGTGGGAACATACTCCTGAGGACACTGGTCCTCTGCGAATGCGGTCAGCAGACTGGTCTTGCCAACCGCTTCATCTCCAACTATGACGACTTTTAATGTTATTGTGTCACTCTTCGTCTTTGATTCGGCGGTTCGAAACACGACAATAGTTTCCGGATAATCAACTCGAGAACTAGGCTCTCTGAGGTTTTCCGAGACTGGCTCTCGCTGAGCACTGGCGGACTCCGTGTCCGAGCTTTCGTCGTCACTTTCTGTTTCGGATGTCGGCTGCTCGTCTTCGCTGAGCTCGGGACTCACGGCTTCTTGTGTACTGCAAGACATTGTTAAGAGGGAAGATTACGCATTCCCGTAGACAGATAACTGTGTCTGCAATCCTTCATAGCTTGAGTTCCAGTTAGAAAAAGCTTACCTCGAAGCAGGCTGTTGGGGCTGATCCAAAACTTCAGCGGATGAAGTGTCCGCTGGCTCGCAAGTTTCACTCGAAGCTTTGGTTTTCTTATCGTGCGACTTCTGTTGTCTAAAAAATATGAGCATATGGGATACATTTTCCACTGCTCTGGTTTTGGCAAGGAATGCTATTATTCTGAATAATTTCAAATTTAAGAAACAGTCGTACGATGCGATATTGTACGAGTATGTTTTCCCAGGGCGTAAACCGCGGAAAAAGGCTTTAATCGATGATGGAGATCTGCAAGTTTTTTTAAATAAGCTCGTGCAAAAAACTCGTATTAGTGGCTAATTAAAAAGAATTCTAACAGAATTTTAAAACAAAAATTACTCCAGAAGAGGAGCTAGAGTATTTACTTAATGCTCGGCTCATCAGGTGAAGTTTCGGTCTCGGAATCTTTGGTTCCACCATCGGAAAGAACACTTTGCCTGCAAGGGTTCATTGGAAATCTTGTTGCAAAATATTTTAATGAATATATTTCAGGAATAAAGTGTGCTCCAGCAAATTACTTGATAGACGTTTCAGAGTTCCTTCTCGACGACGATAGCGAATGAAGGAACGAAACGACTTTCTTGGAATCTCTGAAATTATTGCAAGTTGTTAAGTAGTGTGTGGCGATCTTGTTTTTGAAAGCGTTCTCGCTCACGCATTTTGATAGCTCGTGCATTTTAAATCTGTGAAAAAACTCGAGAAGTACCCAAGCCAGAATCTAAAGAGCTTTGATTATTTTTCAAAGCTCTTTGCTGATAACTTTCACTTCTGTTGGCCCTTTATAAAAGATTCTTGATACACATGTACAACATTTTTAACCTACAAGTGAACTCAAACAGTGGCTGAAACTATCTTTACGCACCCGTGGTGTTCATTTTTCTTCTTTTTGCCATTGCGAGCGTCAGAAGAGTTAAGAACTAAGCGAGCGGCCTCTTCGAACACTTCTTTTAATCCTTGCTGAGTAATTGAGGAGCATTCCATGTACTTTGCCGCATTGATTTCCTTGACGAATTCGTTGGCTTGCTCAGCTGTAAGGTTTTTCTCAGCATCTTCTTCCTTGGTCTCGCTTATTTTCAAACCTGTTCGCATGTCAAGCTTTGTTCCAACCAAAATAATGCGTGCTGAGGGGCAGTGGTGGCTCAACTCCGGGTACCACTTTGTACGCACATTGCCAAGCACAAGTTCGGCTGACTTGGTCAAGTCAAGGCAGATGATAAACACGTCTGTCTGCGGATAGGCGACTGGTCTGAGAGTGTCGTAGCCTTCACTGCCTCCCGTGTCTGTCAGCGCCAGTTCGATAGACTCCGATTCCATGGGCAGCCGAGCTGAGTACGTTTTGTAAATTGTTGGAATAAACGTGTCTGGCATTGAGCCATTTACGTAGGTCTCAATCATGCAGGTCTTGCCAGCGGTAGAGTCGCCAACAATAACACATTTGATCATTCTCATGATTGCTGCTATCAAACTTCCGACAAGTTTTTTTGCAGAGCTGGGTTAACTGCCAAGTCGAAGGAGGCACTAAATAACGTTCTACATCGTTATTTCTCATCCGTGATGTTTCGGGTGTACATATTTGGATAGAAAGGGCCGGAGTTATATTTAGCTCTTACAAAACAGAAGACAGCACAATTCCGCGATTCTGATAGCACCGTGTACGTCTAGACGGGTAAGCAGGCGAACTACAAAAAAGGCAGAAGAATGAAAAGAGGGCCTCTGAGTTTTCACTGCATTGGGCGAAGTAGAGAAGTAGACAAAATAGTATCTGTACATCCATCAAGGCCAGCAGGTAAATGTTTGTGTGCTTGAAATTTCTATTTATGTTTAAGAATAAAAGAGGGCAGAAAAAGAGTGAGAGAGAGAGAGAGAGAGAGAGAGAGAGAGAGAGAGAGAGAGAGAGAGAGAGAGAGACAGAGACAGAGACAGAGTTCAAGTCCCCCCTATGTTTTACAGAATTATGTATCAAAGAAAATATACTGCAAGTTACTACTCGTACGAGTAGCATACTAAGTGAGCAAGTCTACAACCGTCACGAAGAATGTCGAGTAGTTTTCTGAAAAAAAACTTTCCGAGGAAAAACTAAAAATTAAACATTTTAATTAAGAGCACCATTAGAATTAAAACTCTTGACCCATTGCTTCGGAGTTGAATTACATGAGTCTGCTTTTATTAATTAAGTCTGCTTTTAAACTTAATAGAGTCGAGTCACTGGAGACTGCCATCAAGATCAGCCAGGGGTTGGATTTACATGTAGAAAGCATTTCTTTGATGACTGCAACGCCGTCTGCGAGACTGCAAAAACTTTGCTGCCTCCTGCCGCAGTCCGGGTTTGAGGCGCTTATTTACATGAGTCCGCATGTCCGATATGCGCTCTTCCATGCGCCTTCTCGAGGTCGCACATGGCCTGAATAAATTGATCTCATCTCTGAAAGCTATGTAGTCCTCAGTGTTGGTGTAGCACATCAAGAATTCGCTGTCCATCGAGTAGTTCGGATCGACCAAGTACGTTCTCTAACTTAGTAGCGGCCCAGGATGGATTGAATTTCTAGAGGCTCGCCGTCACTACCATGGATCCGATCGTGCATTCTGTGAGCCATTATGAAGCAGAAAAAGCATCCGTGATCTTTAATCTTAGAGATGAGTGCGAAGCAGTTTTTACGTAGTTCAGCAATCTAGTTGCACTTCAAATTCTCGTGCACACGGGCTCTCATGTCTGTGAGCCGTCTCTATTCATTCTGATTGAATTCACAGAGATTAATAACCAAAGCTCTAGGCCCTGGGGATGTCACCTGATGGTACCTGTTGTCAAGTTAATTTAAATACCCCATCGGCAAGGATCTGATTTTGTCTCAACGGTGCCCGCGTAAGGTAGCTGGGCAAGTAAGGCGAGGCGGCCTCCCAGTGCTTAGACACTATACGAGTAGTAGCATGCAAATGAAATGTTGATTCATAGGTTATATAGGAGCTAGCCAGGTTTGCTTGTCAGAAAACTTACGTCTTCTTCTAAAAGCACGGAGTGTGAATAAGAACCCGAACGAATAGTTCGGTAAAGAGTGGCATAGGGTGAAACGATCGAAGTTTCTAAAATTAAATTTCTAATTCTAACTTTATTCTTTGAGAAGCGCTATAGCTAAGACAATCCTTGTGACCTCCCCGATGAAAACGGTACCCAGGCCAAAAAGCGTCCCGGAGTCTCTTGCGTCGCCCCAGAGTCGTTTCAGACGCGTTGCAGATGACATACAGAGTAGGTCAAATAGAAAAGAAGTGACTCTAAACGACTCTAAAACGACGACATCTACGGTAAAAGTCGCCAAAAAGTCGTCTAAGAGTCGCCCCAGAATCACTTTGAAACTTGTCTGCGGCTTGTCTGCGGCTCTGATTCTGGGGCGACGCAAGTGATTCTGACGCGAATCTAGTGACTCTGGGGCGACGGTATACGAGCCTAACAATTATGGGGGACGTAGAGTCATACTTGAAGCGTTCCAGAGTTGCATTATAATCGCTGAGTTGTGAATGAAGCGCATTTGCATCGCTTGATGAATTAGACTCACATTTCCGGCGGTTCAGCGGCGCTCTGCAGTCGCAAAAAAGTCGCAGAAGAAGAGCTTTAGCGTCACTGTAGAATCGTTAGTGCGTCACTTCGTAGGCGTTATGGACGCGTTACAGAGTCGTTACTACCGGCCATTTTTTGGCGAATAGAAAACGCATGCTCATCGGCTCAGAAGTGATGCGCTCAAGATTCTACAGCAACGCTGAAGAGCTTCTGCGACTCTTATGCGACTGCAGAACGCCTCTGAAACGCCGGAAATGTGACTCGAATTCATCTGGTCGTTTTAGAGTCGTTTCGAATCACTTCTTTCCTAATTGACCTGTCATCTGCAACACGTCGGAAACGACTCTGAGGCGACGCAAGTGATTCCGGGACACTTCTTGGCCTAGGTACCGTTTTCATCGGGCGAGGAACACTCAGTATTAGCCTATGAACCCTAATTGCACTTAAACTAGCCTACCGAGTTGTAGGAACTTAAGCGCCAGCACAACGATTATTGGACGACTTTTTCGCGACTCTTTTACGATTCTAAAACTCACGTGATGCGCTTGTGATGCAACAGTCACCTCTCCGTCGCAGTTTTAGTTGTTAAAAAGTCACAAGAGTCGCCCCAGACGCACAAGAGTCACTAGTGAGTTGTTTGCAATGGCTCTTTAGCGATTCTTGTCACGGTATCGTTTTCAACGGGCTCTTTTGAAAACACTCTTGAGTCAAACTCTTATAAGTAGTCAAACTCATAGGTGCGGAGCTCTTAAAATATTTGTTTGATTTTAGTAGCTAATTTTTTCCGCTTATCGTCTAGAAATCGGTGTCCACTTCTTTTCTCTCTCCATTTTTATTGGTTGTCTTGTCGCTCTGGGAAGTTCTGCTTGGATCCAACCAGAATAACTGGGTTGTTAGGGCTCTATTGCTCAAACAGAGGCTAAATAGGCATCAGATATTTTTGTAGAAAGGACGGTGGAAAATTGATTCGTTGCTTAGATGGCTCGCCAGCAACGGTTCACTTCGAGATTGGCATTTTAGCTTGTAGATCAAGAGCCAAATCGAAACTAAGCAAATCCACACTTAATCATTTCTTAGCCTTAATGGTTGGGGCAACAATTTCTGCGCTGAAACAGTTATGTACACAACGAGTCGACTTGACGAACGTACATTCAAGCTTATCGCAACACACCCAAGTGTACTTAAGAATTCAGCTGTGCATGATGCCATGCATTTATACAACTGTTAATGCTCGCATTTTGTGATAGAGAGGCATGTAGAAGAGTGAATTCTGTCACCGGAAGTGAGCTGCATGCATGTCTTGGTAAAGAGACAAAAATCGATATAGAGTGCTGATGGCAGACTTTACAACACTATTCTCTCCTCATGGTCCAGATTTCCCTATTTTGCAAAGTCGAGCTTCCAGCAACAAAAGCTTCCGCTGCAATGCGGGCCTGGAAATTCACCCCGATTCGGTTTCGTAACTGCAGACAGGCAACGCAGAAGTTTTGGATCAGCAGGGCTGTGTTTTGTATATTTGTAGTTTTTGAAGTGACAAGGTGCAATAAAGAAAAATTTGTATCTGTCACTTTTATTGACATTTTTTTCTGGATAGAACAGCCCCTGGCCTAAGTTTTGCACATGCGAAGTCCGCTCGTAACTCTGACATTTACAATAGCATGATGAGTTTACATGTACCTATTCGATAGATATGCTTCCTAAACAAATATACAAGTATAGGAAAATGTCTATATCACACTGCATAAAGTAAAATACGTATTAATAATTCATTATTATTCTAGATTGCACTGAAAATCTTATCACACTGCAAGTAATACGTATTTATTCATTATTATCAGCACAATATTCAGTCAGAACAGAGTCCTGCAAACTGACTCACTAATTGCTAACTAAAAATATGCGCAATATACCGTATTGACTTGGGTTCGCAAATCCTCACGGCTCGTAATCAAAACTGTGTTTATTAACTAGATAGCAGGCGGTGAGATCGTCAACACTGAAAGCGGCCCGTCAACAAGTCAACAAAAATCGTAAACACCTGGTTTGATGAGATTTAACAGTACTAGTTGTACCTGGATTGACAGTCCGGGGACGAAAAATTTAACTACGCAAAGTGAGCGACTTTTCCTACCGTTCGCTGCTATTGAATGAAATTTTAGTTGAACCTTGGCCCCACAATAAGCAGAAATTTTGTCTATGGTCAAATTGAGCTACAAGTTCTGCCCACCCTGGTTACTCGAGTCAAGCATTTGTTAGTGCAGATTTTAGTTTCCAAGTGTTTATCTTGTACTTTTGCCAATTCAGTAGCAATGAGCACTCAAACGACACGAAAATGTTCCGCCCTGATGTCCCTTATTCTTTCAAATAAGGCGACACTGGAATCGAAGACACGAAAGTCTATAGCTCAGACTATAGCTCAGCTAGACTAAATTTCTGATTAAATTAGGGAACGAGACTCCATAGAGAATTCCAAAAAAACTTTTTGAAATTTCATCCAATAACAGTGAATGGCAGGGCAGGTCCTTCGCTTTGCGTAGTTAAGATTTTCGTCTTCAGACCCCAGCAATCAGGCAGTATATACTCGTATCAATCCTTGAATGGAACGCACAAGATCTAGAAAGACTTTATCAGTTAATTAGTCTGTGACCAAACGATCAAAGTGATCATTGGTCTAAATTAAAATAGCAGATAACTTCCACTATTCGAGCGCACTATTTTGTTGAGAACTGCAGACGTTAAAATATTAACAAAACATCATGCGAGAGTTGGATCAAGGAAAAACTTCTTGGACAACCTGGTGACAGTCTCGGTTACGGAATACAAATTTTGGCTCTTCTCTTTGATCGGGTTCTCCTTGAGCCGACAGTTTACGTTAGTCATGATATCCACCAGGTGCTCACTTGAGTGTCGCTCTTCAAGTACATCGCACAGGGTCTGCACGAATGGTGAACCACCTTCTTTGTCCCGAAGGGCAGAGTAGCCCTCGGTTGTGGCGTAGCACAACAGGAAATCGCTGTCCAAGGGACAGTGCAATCCCGTGTTGTCAGAGACAAACTTGTCCACCTGAGTATCTTTCTCGGACTCATTGTCGCTTCCACGGCATGCCTGGATGAAGAACGCCTTCGGCTTGTGACGCAGATTGAAGCACTGGTTGGCGCGAAATCTCTCCAGGATCGAGCGAATCTCCAAAGACTCGCCATCGCTTCCGTAGATGCGTCCGTTTGAGCCGTGGGCCATCAAAAAGCAGAAGAAGCAGCCGTGTGACTCAGTTTCTTCGGAGATTGCTATTTTGCTCATGAGCTTTGCAATCTCGTGACACTTCAGATTCTCCAGCACTGTCACCTGAAAGTTGAGCTTGCGAAAGACGCTCTCTACTCGCTTTACATCTAAATCGGATCCAAGTCGATTTTCGAGATTGAAGCCTTTATCGTATTTGTAAATATTCACAACAAGACAAAGACCCTGCGGCGATGTGACCTTGTAGAATTCATTCGGATGCGGCGGCAGAGGCGGCGGCCGCGGAACTCTAGGGTGAGAGGACTTCGCTTCGCTGTATACATGTGCGTAGACGTCATCCCGTCTGGATGGTAAATTTGAGAGGAAAGCTTTAGCTAATTATCAACTTAAGTGAATCCATAAACGCATAAAACAAGAGTGTTTGTGCCGCGGATCTCTTATCTCTTTCACGTTCGTAGTCGATACTGATTAAATATGATAAAGCTTTTTGCAGCTCATTTGGGCTTTTACGCATTTAATTGAATCCAAGATATGCTTACCAATGTAACGGAGCTTTTGTCTATGGTAGCAAGGATGGCACAGCTGCATTTAATTTGGTCCAACAAGCATCAATCCGGTCCATAGCTCTATAGTTTCACCCCTAGATTTTCATTTAGGCATGACTATCAAGCAATGTGGACGAAAACAATGCTTCATTTGCAACTGCTGAAGAGGTGCAAAATCTGGTCTTGAATCGTTGGCCATACGCTAGGCTATCGAACGAACATCAAGGGCTTCTGATTAAAGCAACGTTTCGACCATACTAAAATGCTCTTTGTTATAGTTGAGCAGATTGCATTTTTGACGTCACCTTGCACTGGTAAAGTGAAAAATTGCATTACAAACTCGTGATAGGGTTTCATAGCCGCTATGGACCAAATTGATGCCTGTTGGACCAATATTAATGCTGCAGTGCCATGCCAGCCTTGGTACCAAAGACAAAAGCTCCATTACTTTGGGAAGCATCTTTAAGGATTAATTTAAATGCGCAAATGCCCTAAAATGGCTGGAAAAAGCTATAATAATCACACTAAGAATAAATCTAGTATCGATAGAATATGAGATTTATGGCTTGTATGTCTGAAAGCACTTTTTTTATCCCAGCGAACATAACACATTGAGCAGTAGTGCAATTCAACCACAGAAAAATTCAAATTCAATCATCTGCCTGTCTGTCGTGGATATTTATATCGGCCGATTCAGTATCGATTACTTAAGATTTAAGAACTCAAATGTTCAAAGACTTACAGAGATTAAGACAAACTTTAAAACTCAAAGCTGAACCCTGATTAAATATTTCTAGCGGAAAAGACCATTTTAGTGTATGGATATAGAAAATATAGAAAATTCTGTGAAATCGTAATAACATCAAACCAATCAACTCTAGCTTATTCTTGATTTTTTTAGATTTCAGAATGACTTGCAAAGAAATTCATAAAAATCATCGAAAACCAAACTTGCCTGAAAGAAACCTGTGAAGCCTTTTTAAAGAGATCGTCTATTCCGATTCGATGCAAGGCCGAGCACTCCAGATAGGCGACAGCGCCGATCTCCTTGGCCAGGTCATCGCCCTGGGTTGGAGCTATCGGGACTAGTCTCATGCGTCGC
Source organism: Macrostomum lignano (assembly GCA_002269645.1). NCBI lineage: Eukaryota > Metazoa > Platyhelminthes > Macrostomidae > Macrostomum > Macrostomum lignano. Next base: position 170,492 of record NIVC01001849.1, on the reverse strand, counting down.
AACCTCTTCAGAGCGACTGGGTCAGTCCGCAAGTCTGCTTTGGTCCCAACCAAAATAATTGGGGCGTCAGGGCAGTAGCGAGCCACCTCCGGCCGCCAGCGGTTAAGCACGCTGTCGAAAGTGGATGGACTGGCTATGGAAAAGCAGATGAGGATGACGCCCGCCAGTCCGTAGCTCTCTGGCCGCACTCTGTCGAAGTCCCTCGAGCCGCTGAGGTCCCACAGACCGAGGTCGGCGCTGCCATCCGAGCTAGGAATACAATCGTCAGCTTCAGTAGGAACATAGTCAGCAGGACAGATGCGTTTGGCATGGGACAAAATCAGACAGGTTTTGCCCACGCCTTCGTCACCGATCAGCACGATCTTCCGCTTTGTTGTTGGTTGCCTTAACTCTTGCTCCGATACTTTGTCCATTTTTGTTGACGTAAAATCAGCATGTTTTCTTTCCTCCTCGCTGTAAAAATGTGCGTTTACATTGTACAACTTAGTTAGCTTAGGGCTTTGTGCTCTGCATGGCAAGTACGCCAGAAGCTAGCACAGTGACAAACAGTTATGCCCAGTCCGTTGATCCCTAAATACACACACACTACAGGGGGAAGTACGAGCTACAGCGGCTCTGTCTACAAAGGATTTCCTGCTCACCCATTAGCACTGTTCTCCGCAAGGTCATCCCTCTGCTGTAGAAAATCAGTTTGAACTGCGTGCTTGAGTTCGGTCTTCTCATAGTGTCGATTGTTCGAACTAGCGTTGTTTCCGTTCGATTCATCGTCCGAATCAACAATCTCGTATTCCGAACAGGGTTCAGCTTCCGAACTAAAAATGTGTTTGATTATTTTCAACGTTGAACTGTGGCTCTGCATCTGAGGAAAAATGGTTGGATTACTCACGCAGTCAAAATACCCGTCGCTGCATCCTGAAGTAAATCGTATACACAGTCATCATTGTCGCAATCTTCAGTTGGTGCATCGATTATGGAACTATAAATTGAAAGCACAAAGTCAATTGCGGATATCTGGCAATAGCAGGGGCCTGCAAATTTTTTATGAAGACTTCGAGTATTACTTACAAATCATAACTTAGTTTGAACACTGGGTTCATTTTCCAGGATTCCCTTATCGAGCGGAAGAAAGACCTGATGCCGAGAAGCCTCCTAGAAATCAGTCGTGCAAGTTTCCAGAGTAACTTGAAGAAATCACTGAGAAGAAACAATTCATCAGGTGCAATACCGTACCAATGGCAACTTTGTACTGATAACCTCAGCTAAGGTCCTGGAGATGTTTATGTCTTAGGAAACTTTTCTCTTGGAATATCTTTACATATCTGTCTAGTTGAATCACGCTTTTCACATGTAACTATGTGATGGCCACTCTATCACGTTTACAATGCAAGTATTCGCGTCAGTTAATATGAGATTTACTAATATTTACTGATTCCATGACTTTTACTATCGAAGAATATACTTTAAAATTAAATTTTTATTGACAAGCGTACCTTCTGTGATTTGGTTTCCGTGCCACTGTGACTGAATCTCTTGGAGATCCCGAAACACTGCTTCTTACGATTGCGCCGATGACTTCAGTCAGACCATCACAAGTCAGGGCGGAGCACTCAAGGTAACTCATTGCATTGATTTTCTTTGCCATTGTCATGCCCTGCTGATTTGTTATGGGTGCCTGATCCCTCTCCTTTAACCTGACGATTGTTGAGCTGTCGTTTCGCAGGTCCAGCTTCGTTCCAACAAGAATGATTGGAATTTCTGGACAGCGTTGACTCAACTCAGCGTGCCACCTTGTCTGTACGCTCTCAAAGCTGCCCTGTCCGACTAGAGAGAAACATACGAGAAGCACATCTGCTTGGGAGTAGTCAATGTTCACCTGTCTGTTTGAGTCTCCTTCGAAGCACCCTATATCCAGCAAGAAGAGCTTCCTTGTTCGTTCCAAAATGGTTGATGAGTTCTGTTTGATTAAAAAAACCAGCCTTGCTCCTTCGTGAGCTAAAGTAAGTAACAGCGAGGACTTGCCAACGGCTCTGTCTCCGACTGCAAGGCACTTGATGCTGGTTTGAACTCGGCTCGGCTCCGGTGAACTCTCCTGATGCGTCGGGCTCCATGACCAGGAGCACCACTTTCGTGGCATTGGGGGTTTCCTTATTGCCAAATGCTGCAGTGTCTTTTAATCGAATTTCGGGTTGAAACTTTATGTAGCGGGTGCGTCCAAGTTTTAACTATGTTTTAATTAGCATCCGTTGGTTGTTTACTTCGGATACAGGGCCACTTTGGCCTCAGTCAGGGAAAGAAATGCAGATTGACCATTATCTCAGCTCTACTGTATATTCACGGTAAGTTTCGAAGGTTAGAGCACTATCCTTTGCGGTGGCTGTACAAACTTATTTAGTGTTTGGTTCATTCGTCCTTCAAGTACAGTCGCAAGCAATGGAGTGTTCAAGCGATAAAATCGTTATCAGCTAGGCCGGACGTTAAATTGTCATCATTCAGGCAATATACAACTAATATGAACTAGCTTCGGCACACATATATAACAGTTCGAGATTAATTAACCAATGGAACAGTATATTTTCATATTTAACAAGTTCAGATCCAGCTTAGGCAAGAAAATCTAGCTGCTAAAAAATCTGGACTTTTGTTGGCAGGCCTAGTCATGAAAAACTTCATTTAATTAAGTGATGCAACTGAGTAAAATATAAGTACACTATAAATAAACTATAAGTAAACTTTCTAGATAACAAGTCTTGAATGCGACCGATTAGAAAGCTACTATTCGAGTAATAAGCGTAAACGAACTTTCGTCGCTACGTGTAGTTTTGAATACTTCAGACCTGAAAAATTTATTCACATAAATAAAATTCACCCAGAATTGATTACTACTCGTAACGTGTATTCACTATCCAGCGTATTCTTTTCGCAATAGGTAAAGAATCAGATTAACTGCTGCTAAAACTCCAGGTTTTAGCTTGTTTACTCCCGGTAAGAGCATAACTAAACTACTCGGCCCAAATTGCTCTCTCAACCGGATGTAAATTGCGACTCGTAAACGCCTGTGAGACGCTAGACCTCGTGCGACTGGCATAAGCCCCAGCTTTTTTGCTCTCTTTTTTATCTCTATATTGAGATTTAGCATTCGCTGAAAGCGTACACTCGTACGAAAACAGCCGAAATAATAATTAGTTGAAGAGAAAAACTAGTACGCTTTGAGGCTGACGCAGGCCAATTTTGTCGCGGTAACACCTCAAGCTCTTTTCACTGATTGGTTGAAGACTCGAATGTTTTCCGAGTACCCCACTCTCCCAGGTACCCACCCAGTGACCTACAACGTCCACCTTACCCCGAGAGACTGCTGTACTATTTTTAGAAGCTGACCAAATCTGAAACTCAAATTTGAAACCCTCCCCTTGCCCTCCAGCTGTGCTGCATTTATAGCCTATTGTGCGTTGAAAAAGCAATGGCTCAGTGCTCTAGCCGACCCCAGACTGAGGCTTGATTCAGCATAAAGTGACCTTCCTCTGTTGCGAACAGGCACACAGCTACTGATAAAACATAGCCATGCAGTCAATCAAGTGCGTTGTTGTCGGCGACGGAGGTGTCGGCAAGACCTGCCTGTTGATTTCTTACACAACCAACACCTTTCCAAGCGAGTACATTCCAACAGTGTTCGACAGCTTCTCAGCAAACGTCATGGTCGATAACAAGCCCATCAACTTAGGCCTGTGGGACACGGCAGGCCAGGATGACTACGACAGGCTGAGGCCGCTGAGCTACCCGCATACGGACGTGTTCCTGGTCTGCTTCTCCTTAGTAAGCCCAGCCAGCTATGAGAATGTCCGAGCCAAATGGTACCGGGAGGTGAGCCACCACTGTCCTAACAAGCCAATCGTGCTAGTTGGAACCAAGATGGACCTTCGGGAGGAAAAGGATACCATTGATAAACTAAAGAGCAAGAATCAGGCTCCGATTTCTCAGGCGCAGGGCCTGGCACTAGCCAAGGAGATCAACGCGGTTAAGTACCTGGAGTGTTCAGCTCGCATGCAGATGGGACTTAAAACTGTGTTCGATGAGGCCATTCGAGCAGTGATGATGCCAACAAAGCCGCACAGGAAGCCAAACCCTAGCTGCAGCGTTCTCTAAGAACTAAGCTGGAAAACAGGAACATATGGACCATAAATTTACAGAAATCATGACGCACTAATCATTCCAATCTTTCAGTAGACTTTTCACCATGGATTTCAGCATCTTTGTGTTTGTGCATACAATTTTAAAGCAGAACTAGAATAATACATATACTCTGTCGTTAATTGTTGGCGGACATGCGTTTAGTTCGTCGTACGCACGCGTTTGCATAAAATAAACTAAATTAGGAAATTTTGTGCGGAATTAATTTTTCCTGACTTGCTGCTTGCTCGTCCGCTCCTCGAAAACCAAAACGGCTCATTGCATCCCCAAAAAGCGAAACAGCATGTAGCCTCTGCGCAGTTTGCGGAGCAAGGGCGGCAGCGACTGTTGCCCGATGCTTAGTTGTGAGATAAGATGCGCAAATGACAATAACAAATTTGCATTTAAATGTTACTGCAGCTACAGGCGCAAACAAACGGGTCAGTGTTTTCTCCGTTGCTTTAAATTGTTTCATGTTTTAACTCTATTCAAGCCTAGAAAAAAATGGACAGTTTTAAGAGAAGTTTTTATTCTGTCTACATTTAAATGGAGAACTTGATTTGACTAGGAAATGTCATCTCCAAGTAAACATTCTTGTCATCTAAGCTTCAAGCTAAGAAATGAAGCAAACAGTAACGACTCAATATTCCTTAAGTTATCAAAGAAAAGACAGGAAAGAAGAGAGAAAAGAGAGAGCTTTCTCAAGACCAACGTGCACTCAGTAGCAGCAAGCATCTTCGCTCGAGGGGTCATGATTACTCAGAAAAAAAAGTTTAAATGATAGATGCTGTACAAAATAATGGACAGACTTCTTACGCTAAATTTAACCTAATTAGTCAGAGCCAAAATAAAAGTTTTCTGTTTGAAAGAGCCCCGAGGTATGCCTTTCTCGAGTGTACAGACAGGGACAGAGTGGAAGAGGGTTTGGACAAACCGCTCGCCTGCGGCACTCTACACGGGCGCAGCCAGTACGCTGGTGAAGAAAGAAGCCGAATTTCTTGCGCACTGCACATAAAAGCAGGAACGCTATTTGCAGAACATATGCCATTACTGTGCTATTTACTTTGCTTCCACGAGAAACCTTCCAAATAAACCAAACGAGACACACTCTGCTCTATCTTCATCTGGTTCGCTCTATACTCTATACGAGTTGCAACTTAGACTCCCCCAGCCCCAAAAGTTTAGAGTGGCTGGCCAAAGGCAATAGCAAATGTCTAATAACGCTAACAGCAGCAACAGAGTAGATACGCTCAAAGTCGTTCTAGTTGGCGATGGCTCCGTTGGCAAGACCTGCATGCTAAGCGTCTACATGAAGAAAGGCTTCCCGACGACTTATGTGCCAACGATTGTTGACAACTTCTCGTACGACGTCACTGTAGACAGCCGGCCAGTGCGATTGCAGCTGTGGGACACGGCAGGCCAGGAGGATTACGACAGACTGCGACCACTCAGCTATACCAACACCGACGTGTTCGTAGTGTGCTTTTCAGTTGACGGCCGGAACAGCTTCAAGAATGTGCGCGATAAGTGGCGCCCAGAGCTGGGGCACTATGGCCCAAGCGTGCCCATCATCTTAGTGGCCACCAAAGCCGATCTTCGTACTGACTCGGCTGCCATCGACTATCTGAAACGGCAAAATATCACCATGGTTGACAGCAGCGAGGGACGAGCAATGGCGACAGAAATTGGCGCCAAAACGTACGTAGAGTGTTCAGCACTGACTGGGCACGGCCTGCAGCAGGTTATGGAGGAGGCTGTGCGAGCCCACCTAATGGCTAAAGGCATCTGCGGCAAGAAGAAGAAAAATAATAAGACGAGACCTTGCACTCTGCTGTAACTCCACTGAGAAGTTTCTGTAAAAAACTAAATTTTTTTAAATCGTTTGTTAACTATGCTTTAGTGTGTAATTTTATACATTACTGCTAATCTCAGCCCAAAATATATTCGTACAGTGCTCACGCTGAGTACGCGTCGTAGCTACTACAGTATTAACTGAATGAATGGGCAATACATTTCTTGCGCTCTTGACAGCCACATAGCAACAATAAACGTGACGAAATACCGAACATTGCACATCCTTGAGATGCACGGACTGTATCCGCTTTTTAGCAAAGTATTCTCACTTTTCTCTCACTGGTTCAGCCTGTCGAGCTCGTATCATAGAGAATATGATACGAGCGTAGTAATCAAAAGTAGACTATATGGCATACTTCGTAAAAATGGCTAATCTCTTGAGACTAGTGCGTTGAATTTTGAATGCATCATGCAGTGCTCGGATTATGGCTCTAGACACCATTTCGAAGAAATGAAGCATTTGACTGAGTGAAGTTACGTGTTATGCTTAGTTGCAATTTGGAAAGTCACAGATAAATAGAGTCAGTACATTTGATAAAACAAAGATAAGTCACACCACAGAGAGAATGAAGAAAGAGAAAAATACACAGCAAGGGTAGACAAGATAATGACTGTGCTAATTTCTTCAACTATAATCATAGGCCTGAACTCGAGAAGACTTTAGTCAACGAATAGCGAACAGACAAACTATCAAGTAACCAGTATTTCAGAAATTGCAGGCTGGCAGTACAAATGTCAGAGTTGCCAAAAGTTGAGATTGTATTCTATGCTGGTTTGAGCTATCTATATGTACAGAAAAGTGAGCGAATGCAATGATGCATGCTGTGCAGAAATTGTCCTTGTGAACCTCTTCCGACCTGATCGAATTTCACTTCAGTTCAGTTCCTGCTCAGCTCATCATGCACTGCTTACAGGGATTTCAAACTTTTTGGGGGTGACTTATCAATCGGTAGGGTGGGTTCGGGCATCGATCAACTTTGAAGCAAATCGAGGAAATCCTGGCAAGCCAAGAGCTGATAAGGTTAGCACTGTCAAAGAAAAGCTTTAACCACCGTCAGTCTGCTAGAGAATCATTTGGATCGATATTTCAACGTCGAAGAATACAAAGAAGTACTTGTAGAGAGATGGATTTGCTAGTCATTCAATGCATGATACGTATTACGATCCCATATTTATCTAGGCAAAACTTTTTACTTCAAGGGCCAGATGAAGCATCCAGCTCATGGCTCAGATGAGAGTGGAAAGGAAAAGGAATAGATGATAGAAGAGTGAATTTAAAGATGGGATGAGAGAAGAGATAAGAAAGAAGACAGAGAAGAGAATAGGAGGGAAGACGAGAGAATGGAGAGAGCGGAGAGGGGATAGGGGAGAGAATGGAGAGGGAGAGGGGAAAGGAAAGAGGGGACAGACATTAACCTTAAGCGAGCCAGATTGCTATTGTAAAGTTTTAAAGGACCCGAGGGCCATAGAGACGCTTTGAGGGCCGTATGTGGGAACGCGGACCGGAGTTTGCCGACCCCTGATCCAGATACCCCACTTTTTGATTCAGTTTAAAGGTGCTGCATTGCAATGCTCAGGAAAACTAAATGACTGTACTACTCGTATTTATTCGAATCCGCTTCAATTAAAGCTGCAATGCGGCCAGACTTGCTCGTATGCACGACTGTTGAGCTATAGAAATTTTCAGTTATAATTAGAAACTAAAGAACGCAAGTTTATGAGAAGATGAACAGACAATTAGCTGCATGCACGCCCGGTATAAGAAGCTGTTCAGCATGTCGGAGAAATTCAGAAACTTCTGTGCGCGAAAGGACCACAGCTATTAGAAAGTTCCCTTTGATTTACTACGGCTATAAGAAGCAAAGTTCTAAACCACATTCGAGCGCACATTAGTGCCTCAAAACATGTCGAACACAGTCACGATAAAGTTAGTGCTGGTTGGTGACGGCACAGTTGGCAAGACCAGCATGGTCCTGGTCTACACATCGAACAAATTTCCGGAAGAGTACACGCCAACCGTGGCCGACGATAGCTCGCATTACATTTCAGTTGACGGAAAGGCAGTAAGGCTGTCCATATACGACACGGCCGGGCAGGAGAGCTACGACAGACTGCGGCCATTGGGTTACAAAGACACCAACGTATTCTTGCTGTGCTATTCAGTGGATAACAGAGATAGCTGTCAAAACGTAAAAGCCAAGTGGGTGCCGGAGTTGCGTCACTTCGGCGGGTTCAGCCGTTCTCCGGTAGTTCTCGTTGCAACCAAGACCGATACCCGGGACGATCAAGTCGGCGGAGAAGCGGTAAAGGACCCGATTTCCACAGCTGAAGGCAAACAACTGGCCAAAGAAATCAAAGCCGACCGTTTTGTCGAGTGTTCAGCTAAGATGAGGAAAAACTTGGACGCCGTCTTCAACGAGGCTGTACGGGCACACTACCACGCGCTGCAGGACGACGGCAAGAAGAAAAAGAAGCAACTCTCCTGCGGCCTGCTGTTCGCCTCCTACGACCAATTCTTAGCACGATTACGATTGCTCATGTATGATACTCCAGTTTGCAACTTTTATGCCCCTCTACTCATGTAACCAAGCTTGCGTTACGAGCCAGCAGTAGGCGGAGAGAACACTGCTTTTGCTTTTCACGAATAGAACAGTGCAAACTCTCCAGTCTACAATGCTGAAATCCCGCTGAAAATTTGTCACATTTTTGCTGCAAGACTTACAGTAAGTAAAAAAAACATTGAGGATTGACAATAATTTGACGAACCAGTTGATTCGCCCGAATAGGGTATTAAAAAATTAACAAATTTTTATCCGTTTCAGTTTTTAAATCGAACTAGCACGAGTTCCTGCACATAAATCTCATCAAGGACTATAAATTCTAGAATAGAAAATAAAACCACCATTGAAATGTTTTCAGGACTTCCCATTTGAGCGCAGCAGAAACTACAAAGCTTACTTTCTAAGCTATTATGTAAGTCAATCTGCCCGTAGCATCACGTATCACTGATATGCTCGCACTTAATAAACAGCTTAATAGTAAAGCGGCCTATTCGTCAAAGTTGTTTTGAGAACTTTAAATTGCAAAAAACAAACTCCTGCGTATGACCATTGACCGTGTATAAACTGTACTGCAAACTGCTGTACCAACAGCAAAAGCTCGAGCAATTGGCTTTCGTGCACCCCATTTTCCTGCTAACTACTAGGAATGAAGTGTACGTACATGCGAGTGCGCGAATTCTTTGCACAAGTTCTGTAGCAACTGTGCAAAATCTTAGATTTAAACTGGACACTTTTAACTGCCCACTAAAACACAGATCACATGACGAAAACTTGAAAATGCAGCAAGACTCCGTCTTCTCGCTAGGGCATATTGCTTGCCTGTTTTGACGCGATAACCCCCCTCGACAAAGCAAAAGATTTAAAATACGAAGGATGTCCCAAAAGTTTTCTTAATGTCCATTACAGCAGAATTCATTAATGCGTTCATAATTACATAATCAATAATTAATTGCATAATTAATCTGGTATTACATCGCTCGATAAGCAAGCATCTATACGCATGTACAAAACTGTTAGATACAGTAGCTGTGTCCGAAGATGAGTCAAGGTGGGTGATGGGGGCCAGCTTCTTCTCGCGCAGTTTCTCAATTGTGTCTTTGTCGTCGCGCAGGTCCAGTTTGGTGCCGACCAGGATGATGGGCGTGTTGGGACAGTGATGGCTCACCTCCGGGTACCACTTGGCCCGCACGTTCTCGTAGCTGGCCGGGCTGATGAGGGAGAAGCAGACCAGAAACACGTCAGTCTGAGGGTAGCTCAGCGGCCTCAGCCGGTCATAGTCCTCCTGGCCAGCCGTGTCCCACAGGCCCAGGTTGATGGGCTTGCTGTCCACCATGATATTCGCCGAGTAGTTATCGAACACGGTCGGGATGTACTCGCCGGGGAAGGCGTTGGTCGTGTAGGAAATGAGCAGGCAGGTCTTTCCCACAGCTCCGTCGCCCACTACAACACACTTGATGGCCTGCATGCTTTGACGGGTTGGGAATATAAACTGATCATCTAACTGAGCGTCAATGCGTGTAGCATGCCACTTGTCCTACTAACAGTAGCGCAGCTCTGAAAGAGATTAATCTGAAAGAAGAACTAAAAAAAATAAGGATTAATTTGTCGATAATAACGATATAAGACACTAAGCCTATTACTACAAAAGTAATAAAGAGGAGCTTGAAGTCAATTTAATACCAAGGACAATGACAACTAAAGCAACTAACGAGTATATACAAGACGCGACACTCAAAATCCATGGAAAATGTTTTGAAGGCCACTTTTCACCGAAAAATACCCCACGGAGATAGAAGTTTTTGATTTTTCAGCACAAAAATTATTACTTTCGATAGGACGCAAATCCAATGTTTATCTGTTGATATGTTGTGCTTTTCTTATACCTCGTAGCTCTATTGATATTCATTAAGCTTTTCGGTCAGAAAATCAGGATTCTAATGTTAATTTTTTATCCTACGTGTATTTCCTGTACCCTAAAAATCAAAAAAATACATGTGTGGTGATCCAGCGTAGCTAGCATAGGCTGCTCCTGGGATCCCCTCTTAGTCAGTTAGTGCTTGGGCTGCAGCAGTGGGAGCTGGGCATAGGGCTGTCCCTTCCTCCCCCTCCCTTGTGCAGGCTCAGGTGTGCAGCTGTCGCGGGACAGGGAGAGAAACTCTCTCCCCCTCTCCCCCTGGCGCAGTCTGCAATGGGCTAAAAATAGAAACATTAGTCAGTGGGATATTTCTCCTTTAGTACAGGCTTATTTAGTCAGCGGGAGTGAGAGCATAGCTCTCCGCCCGGGGTAGGATTTCGTGGGGTCTTGGTGCACTCCTTGCATGCCGCAACATGCAAGCAGTGTACCAGCAGGCCATGCGGAGGCTGCATGATGAGGCAGATGTCTTATGGGCATCTCCAAGATCGCTCCTGGCTCCGGGTAGTCCACGGAACTGCCATGGGATCTGCCACGGAACTGCCTCTGAGCTTCCCATTGGCCCTGAGACCCCCGAATTTTAGTATAAATACAGAGTAGGTGAAGGCCCAAAGAGACCATCCTCGTTCAGGAGACGATCTCCTTTCGGAGACCGCCTGCTTGGCTTCGAGCAAAGGCTAGTATTCCTAGATGCTTTTCCTAGATGAACTAGCTTAGGCAGATCGCTAGACGCTTTTCCTAGGGATAACCTGCTAACAAATCCTTGTTGCAGCTGCCATTTGCTCATTAAGACTGCCGCAGGTCTTTGTGTCATCAGCTCGCCAGACCTTCAACACCGTCTGGACCTGGTCTCGTGGCCTACAACCTACGCTGTTGGGCAACATCAGTGACACCTAATAGGGTTAGGACTTGTTACTGCGACACCAGTTGAGCTATTAAACGATATTCTAGGATCGGCCTGTGACCGTTACTCACATTAACAAACGTTTAACTGACTTGTTTGTCTTATTTATTTTCTACTTATCAGTAGGCCTACCTAGGGGTAACCTGTCGAGGATATCACCTGTAGACCTACAAGGTGGCAGCAACCCAACTACCAATACTCGGTTATTATCTAACTGTACTCAGTGGAGACTAAGAGGGGTTAATTCGGACCATAGTGCTAGACCACTCAGGCCAGCTACCGGCCGTGCCAGATAGCGAGGGCAGACAGAGGAAGTAGTAGGCAACAGCAGTAATCACCAAAGAGACGGGGATCCACAAGGCCATTACATTGGTTACATTGGTGGGATTCGGCACCAGCATTACATTGGTGGCAGCGGAGAGCATTAGGCACAGCCATTACACTGGTGGCAGCGGTGGGATAACAAGACCTACCCGACCACCCAGGGAAATCCTTGTTCTATCTCGGGCGAAAGCCACGGCATCACACATGACACAACTCGAATCTTTGGTTTTGATAATCTATTTTATAATCTCTGTCACACATATTGTTACACAGTCATCTAAGAATGGCAAAATAGATTCATAAAACCAATGAGCTGAGCCGTGCCATTTCACATGGGATTAATGTACATACACCAGTACATATTGAGGTATGCTACGCATATAACACGCTTAGGATAGCCTTTTCATATACTACTTACTTCATTTTCAGATAGTAGTATAATTTGCATTTTTTGCATCAAATCTGCCTAAAAATCAATACTTAACTGCGCATTACGTAGTATCAGTCTCCTCACTAATCTGCAAGAATCTTCTCACTAATCACTAGTCTCCTCACTAATCTGTAACAGGCTACTCACTAATCTGCAACAGTCTCCTCGCTAATCTGCAACAATCTCCAGGAATACACAGACAAATTAAGCGCAAACAAACCAAAATAATTAGGCAGAACAACAGCCAGCAGGTAGCAGAGCAGACTGAGCAGCTCCGCTACAGACATCAGCCAGTGCCAGGTGCGCACAGTGCAGGCCACCATGAGCAGTTCGTTGAGCACAATCGCAATGAACACTATGCTGTTCTTAGAAATGGTGTCTCGAATAGCCAGCCATAGTTTTAAACCTGTAACAGGTCGTTTATCGGTAGTCTCTGATAACCTCTCACGCCAACTACCTTACACGCCTGCTACCCCCACTGCCACAACAGACAGAAGCTTTGAAGAACTGAGACAAGTCGTCTTCTTAGGTTTGAGCTTTGTATTTAAAACCCTCGGCATTGTGCTCGGGGGTAGTGTTGGGTGGTGGCGTGGTATTTTTCCGCCCTACCCATCCTTTTTGCTTTTTTCATAGTTTGCTAGTTAGACGAATTAACACAGAGGGGGCACGCAAGGGGTACGAAGCTGTGTTAGTACAGGTAAATGGGTGCGTCTAACATTATAAATATCTATGATAAGTTTGTAATAGCATAGCTCGTATCAGTATTTTGAACGCCGATAAGACCACATTCGAGTGTATCAGCACGCTAGTGCCTCAAAACATGTCGAACATAACCACGATAAAGTTAGTGCTGGTTGGTGACGGTACAGTTGGAAAGACCAGCATGGTCCTGGTCTACACATTAAACACATTTCCGGAAGAGTACGCGCCAACCGTGGCCGACGATAGCTCGCATTACATTTCAGTTGACGGAAAGGCAGTAAGGCTGTCCATATACGACACGGCCGGGCAGGAGAGCTACGACAGACTGCGGCCATTGGGTTACAAAGACACCAACGTATTCTTGCTGTGCTATTCAGTGGATAACAGAGATAGCTGTCAAAACGTAAAAGCCAAGTGGGTGCCGGAGTTGCGTCACTTCGGCGGGTTCAGCCGTTCTCCGGTAGTTCTCGTTGCAACCAAGACCGATACCCGGGACGATCAAGTCGGCGGAGAAGCGGTAAAGGACCCGATTTCCACAGCTGAAGGCAAACAACTGGCCAAAGAAATCAAAGCCGACCGTTTTGTCGAGTGTTCAGCTAAGATGAGGAAAAACTTGGACGCCGTCTTCAACGAGGCTGTACGGGCACACTACCACGCGCTGCAGGACGACGGCAAGAAGAAAAAGAAGCAACTCTCCTGCGGCCTGCTGTTCGCCTCCTACGACCAATTCTTAGCACGATTACGATTGCTCATGTATGATACTCCAGTTTGCAACTTTTATGCCCCTCTACTCATGTAACCAAGCTTGCGTTACGAGCCAGCAGTAGGCGGAGAGAACACTGCTTTTGCTTTTCACGAATAGAACAGTGCAAACTCTCCAGTCTACAATGCTGAAATCCCGCTGAAAATTTGTCACATTTTTGCTGCAAGACTTACAGTAAGTAAAAAAAACATTGAGGATTGACAATAATTTGACGAACCAGTTGATTCGCCCGAATAGGGTATTAAAAAATTAACAAATTTTTATCCGTTTCAGTTTTTAAATCGAACTAGCACGAGTTCCTGCACATAAATCTCATCAAGGACTATAAATTCTAGAATAGAAAATAAAACCACCATTGAAATGTTTTCAGGACTTCCCATTTGAGCGCAGCAGAAACTACAAAGCTTACTTTCTAAGCTATTATGTAAGTCAATCTGCCCGTAGCATCACGTATCACTGATATGCTCGCACTTAATAAACAGCTTAATAGTAAAGCGGCCTATTCGTCAAAGTTGTTTTGAGAACTTTAAATTGCAAAAAACAAACTCCTGCGTATGACCATTGACCGTGTATAAACTGTACTGCAAACTGCTGTACCAACAGCAAAAGCTCGAGCAATTGGCTTTCGTGCACCCCATTTTCCTGCTAACTACTAGGAATGAAGTGTACGTACATGCGAGTGCGCGAATTCTTTGCACAAGTTCTGTAGCAACTGTGCAAAATCTTAGATTTAAACTGGACACTTTTAACTGCCCACTAAAACACAGATCACATGACGAAAACTTGAAAATGCAGCAAGACTCCGTCTTCTCGCTAGGGCATATTGCTTGCCTGTTTTGACGCGATAACCCCCCTCGACAAAGCAAAAGATTTAAAATACGAAGGATGTCCCAAAAGTTTTCTTAATGTCCATTACAGCAGAATTCATTAATGCGTTCATAATTACATAATCAATAATTAATTGCATAATTAATCTGGTATTACATCGCTCGATAAGCAAGCATCTATACGCATGTACAAAACTGTTAGATACAGTAGCTGTGTCCGAAGATGAGTCAAGGTGGGTGATGGGGGCCAGCTTCTTCTCGCGCAGTTTCTCAATTGTGTCTTTGTCGTCGCGCAGGTCCAGTTTGGTGCCGACCAGGATGATGGGCGTGTTGGGACAGTGGTGGCTCACCTCCGGGTACCACTTGGCCCGCACGTTCTCATAGCTGGCCGGGCTGATGAGGGAGAAGCAGACCAGAAACACGTCAGTTTGCGGGTAGCTCAGCGGCCTCAGCCGGTCATAGTCCTCCTGGCCAGCCGTGTCCCACAGGCCCAGGTTGATGGGCTTGCTGTCCACCATGATATTCGCCGAGTAGTTATCGAACACGGTCGGGATGTACTCGCCG
Source organism: Macrostomum lignano (assembly GCA_002269645.1). Classification (NCBI taxonomy): domain Eukaryota; kingdom Metazoa; phylum Platyhelminthes; family Macrostomidae; genus Macrostomum; species Macrostomum lignano. The sequence continues at coordinate 155,487 of NIVC01001849.1, read as the reverse complement.
GGGAAGGCGTTGGTCGTGTAGGAAATGAGCAGGCAGGTTTTTCCCACAGCTCCGTCGCCCACTACAACACACTTGATGGCCTGCATGCTTTGACGGGTTGGGAATATAAACTGATCAGCTAACTGAGCGTCAATGCGTGTAGCATGAAACTTGTCCTACTAACAGTAGCGCAGCTCTGAAAGAGATTAATCTGAAAGAAGAACTAAAAAAAATAAGGATTAATTTGTCGATAATAACGATATAAGACACTAAGCCTATTACTACAAAAGTAATAAAGAGGAGCTTGAAGTCAATTTAATACCAAGGACAATGACAACTAAAGCAACTAACGAGTATATACAAGACGCGACACTCAAAATCCATGGAAAATGTTTTGAAGGCCACTTTTCACCGAAAAATACCCCACGGAGATAGAAGTTTTTGATTTTTCAGCACAAAAATTATTACTTTCGATAGGACGCAAATCCAATGTTTATCTGTTGATATGTTGTGCTTTTCTTATACCTCGTAGCTCTATTGATATTCATTAAGCTTTTCGGTCAGAAAATCAGGATTCTAATGTTAATTTTTTATCCTACGTGTATTTCCTGTACCCTAAAAATCAAAAAAATACATGTGTGGTGATCCAGCGTAGCTAGCATAGGCTGCTCCTGGGATCCCCTCTTAGTCAGTTAGTGCTTGGGCTGCAGCAGTGGGAGCTGGGCATAGGGCTGTCCCTTCCTCCCCCTCCCTTGTGCAGGCTCAGGTGTGCAGCTGTCGCGGGACAGGGAGAGAAACTCTCTCCCCCTCTCCCCCTGGCGCAGTCTGCAATGGGCTAAAAATAGAAACATTAGTCAGTGGGATATTTCTCCTTTAGTACAGGCTTATTTAGTCAGCGGGAGTGAGAGCATAGCTCTCCGCCCGGGGTAGGCTCTCGTGGGGTCTTGGTGCACTCCTTGCATGCCGCAACATGCAAGCAGTGTACCAGCAGGCCATGCGGAGGCTGCATGATGAGGCAGATGTCTTATGGGCATCTCCAAGATCGCTCCTGGCTCCGGGTAGTCCACGGAACTGCCATGGGATCTGCCACGGAACTGCCTCTGAGCTTCCCATTGGCCCTGAGACCCCCGAATTTTAGTATAAATACAGAGTAGGTGAAGGCCCAAAGAGACCATCCTCGTTCAGGAGACGATCTCCTTTCGGAGACCGCCTGCTTGGCTTCGAGCAAAGGCTAGTATTCCTAGATGCTTTTCCTAGATGAACTAGCTTAGGCAGATCGCTAGACGCTTTTCCTAGGGATAACCTGCTAACAAATCCTTGTTGCAGCTGCCATTTGCTCATTAAGACTGCCGCAGGTCTTTGTGTCATCAGCTCGCCAGACCTTCAACACCGTCTGGACCTGGTCTCGTGGCCTACAACCTACGCTGTTGGGCAACATCAGTGACACCTAATAGGGTTAGGACTTGTTACTGCGACACCAGTTGAGCTATTAAACGATATTCTAGGATCGGCCTGTGACCGTTACTCACATTAATAAACGTTTAACTGACTTGTTTGTCTTATTTATTTTCTACTTATCAGTAGGCCTACCTAGGGGTAACCTGTCGAGGATATCACCTGTAGACCTACAAGGTGGCAGCAACCCAACTACCAATACTCGGTTATTATCTAACTGTACTCAGTGGAGACTAAGAGGGGTTAATTCGGACCATAGTGCTAGACCACTCAGGCCAGCTACCGGCCGTGCCAGATAGCGAGGGCAGACAGAGGAAGTAGTAGGCAACAGCAGTAATCACCAAAGAGACGGGGATCCACAAGGCCATTACATTGGTTACATTGGTGGGATTCGGCACCAGCATTACATTGGTGGCAGCGGAGAGCATTAGGCACAGCCATTACACTGGTGGCAGCGGTGGGATAACAAGACCTACCCGACCACCCAGGGAAATCCTTGTTCTATCTCGGGCGAAAGCCACGGCATCACACATGACACAACTCGAATCTTTGGTTTTGATAATCTATTTTATAATCTCTGTCACACATATTGTTACACAGTCATCTAAGAATGGCAAAATAGATTCATAAAACCAATGAGCTGAGCCGTGCCATTTCACATGGGATTAATGTACATACACCAGTACATATTGAGGTATGCTACGCATATAACACGCTTAGGATAGCCTTTTCATATACTACTTACTTCATTTTCAGATAGTAGTATAATTTGCATTTTTTGCATCAAATCTGCCTAAAAATCAATACTTAACTGCGCATTACGTAGTATCAGTCTCCTCACTAATCTGCAAGAATCTTCTCACTAATCACTAGTCTCCTCACTAATCTGTAACAGGCTACTCACTAATCTGCAACAGTCTCCTCGCTAATCTGCAACAATCTCCAGGAATACACAGACAAATTAAGCGCAAACAAACCAAAATAATTAGGCAGAACAACAGCCAGCAGGTAGCAGAGCAGACTGAGCAGCTCCGCTACAGACATCAGCCAGTGCCAGGTGCGCACAGTGCAGGCCACCATGAGCAGTTCGTTGAGCACAATCGCAATGAACACTATGCTGTTCTTAGAAATGGTGTCTCGAATAGCCAGCCATAGTTTTAAACCTGTAACAGGTCGTTTATCGGTAGTCTCTGATAACCTCTCACGCCAACTACCTTACACGCCTGCTACCCCCACTGCCACAACAGACAGAAGCTTTGAAGAACTGAGACAAGTCGTCTTCTTAGGTTTGAGCTTTGTATTTAAAACCCTCGGCATTGTGCTCGGGGGTAGTGTTGGGTGGTGGCGTGGTATTTTTCCGCCCTACCCATCCTTTTTGCTTTTTTCATAGTTTGCTAGTTAGACGAATTAACACAGAGGGGGCACGCAAGGGGTACGAAGCTGTGTTAGTACAGGTAAATGGGTGCGTCTAACATTATAAATATCTATGATAAGTTTGTAATAGCATAGCTCGTATCAGTATTTTGAACGCCGATAAGACCACATTCGAGTGTATCAGCACGCTAGTGCCTCAAAACATGTCGAACATAACCACGATAAAGTTAGTGCTGGTTGGTGACGGTACAGTTGGAAAGACCAGCATGGTCCTGGTCTACACATTAAACACATTTCCGGAAGAGTACGCGCCAACCGTGGCCGACGATAGCTCGCATTACATTTCAGTTGACGGAAAGGCAGTAAGGCTGTCCATATACGACACGGCCGGGCAGGAGAGCTACGACAGACTGCGGCCATTGGGTTACAAAGACACCAACGTATTCTTGCTGTGCTATTCAGTGGATAACAGAGATAGCTATCAAAACGTAAAAGCCAAGTGGGTGCCGGAGTTGCGTCACTTCGGTGGGTTCAGCCGTTCTCCGGTAGTTCTCGTTGCAACCAAGACCGATACCCGGGACGATCAAGTCGGCGGAGAAGCGTTAAAGGACCCGATTTCCAAAGAAGAAGGCGAAAAGCTGGCCAAAGAGATCAATGCCGACCGTTTCGTGGAATGTTCGGCTAAGAAGAGCAAGAATTTAGACGCAGTCTTCACCGAGGCTGTTCGGGCACACTTCCACGCGCTGCAGGACGATGGCAAGAAGAAAAAGAAGCAACTCTCCTGCGGCCTGCTGTAGGCCTCCTACAACCAATTCTTAGCACGATTACGATTTCCCAGGTATTATAATCAAATTTGTAACTTTACCCCCCCCCCTAATCATGTAACCTTGTGTTAGCAGTAGGCGGAAAGAACACCGCATTTGTTTTCTATTAAAACCACATTTGAAATGTTTTCGAGACTCTCCATGTGAGCGCAGCAGAAACTGTGAAGGATACTTTCCGCCTGCTATGTAATTCTAATCTAGCATCACTGATATGCTCGCTATAAAAAAACCATATTGTAAAGCCTATTCATCAAAGTTGTTTTGAGAACTTCAGATTTCACACAAACAAACTCCTGTGCATGCAGCATAACCATTGACTATGTACGAGTACATAGTACGAGTATAAACTGCACCGCAGGCTTAACCGACAGCGACAGCCCCAGCGAGGCTTTCGTGCACCCCATTTTCTGCTAACTACTAGAAATGAAGTGTACACATGCGAGTGCGCGCAACAACTCTAGCGTACAGTACAATTCTAACTAGACACCTTTTAATAACTGCCCACTAAAACGTATCACATGACGAAAAGTTTGAAAATGCAGCAAGACTTCGTCATCTCGCTTGGGCGCATTGCTTGCCTGTTTTGTCGCACCTCCTCTACCAAGCAAAAGATTAAAAATACGAAGGATGTCACAAAAGTTCTCTTTATGTCTAATAGAGCAGCTCATTAATGTGTTCGTTAAATCTTGCATGTAAAATAAAATGCAAAATTCATACGAAGGTGTACGAGTAGTTAAAATAATGTCAATATTATTTTCCATTGCTGCGCTGCATCATGTCTGCACAATTCAGTACTATATCGGTCCACATTCTTAAATGTCGCATGCCCATTATCAACTTTCGTGGAAAAATGTCAAAATGTCTATGGCCAACCGGTTGAATTGCTGATTCTGTGTATCAGAGCAACCGGTGTTTCCAGCGCAACGATCCCATACCGAGTGCTTGCTTTTGGCTGCAGATTTCTTTAAAAGATTAGTTCTCTCTACAGCCCTGAGAGTCAACGGAGTCAAGTTTTTGCCCTGTAGTCAGCCGTATGGAGTGGAGTCAAGATTTCTGAGCATCTCTTCTCTATCCATGATGAGAACAGCATTAGGAAAACGACTGTTTACTTGTTCGAATAGATCGAACGGCCTAAGGATGGCCAGTCCAACTCGAATGCTCGTGTGACAGTTCGAGAGATGTCTGATCGATTGGACATCTACCAACTGATCTGGAACTCTTAATGATCCCAGCCTGTTGAGTCCCCGACTTCTCACAAATTTGAGGATGTGTAACACTAGTGCTGACTTGTGCAGACAGTTTTGATGCGGCGCATGAATGGAAAATGTCAAATGACACTGACATAATTTTAACTACACCTTCTTCGTATTAAAGCTGCCTTTCATGGATGAGCTGTAATACTCGTAGACATTCAGGGAACTTTTGGAACACCCTTCAGTAGAGATTCTATGCATTTTACTGTTTTTTACTTAGCTTATTAATGTTATATTCCCTCCTTGGTCGAAGAAAATCATAGCCTCGATTTTTTTACCTAGCTTTTGACCAACATACATGCCAACTGTTCTAAACAATCCAAAAAAGAAATCATAAGTAGAAGAAACCAGTAAAATATGAGATTTGGGCCATTCCACTCATTATGACGCACTGGACTCAATCGTCGTAGCAAAGACTCAAGCAGGAATAAATAGATTTTTAAGCGACTATAATGTATATTCAAATATATTTTATTGCCATTTATTTGTACAAGTAAAACCGACTGAGAATAGTAAATAAAGATGTTACGCAACCCCAGGTGCTGCGGGTACATCATGTACTTGCTACCTAAGGTACAATGGTAAAAAAGCATAAGAGTGCGCATGAGAGAAAGAAACAGGAGGCAAGCACGCGTTGCAAAAGTGACAGACAATTAGAAAGGATATTTGAGACAGGTAAAACTCGGAACATATAATATATATAGCTCGTATATTGAATAGAATCATAATTTAAACTTTGATGAGTTAAGAGCAGAAACTGTTTACCAAATAGAGCAAAGAAACTTAAACAGCATTGTGGGAGTAGAGGGGACAGAAGAACAACACCGTTAAATGGTATGTCAGGCCACTAGAAGACACAAATCGATCAAATTAGTTGAAATTGCAGAAAATATCATAATATATATTATACAAGCAATATAAAAGCGATGTTAAGACTACCTGGAGCATGAAATAAATATTAGAGACGCAGCCGACCAGATTTCTTATTTGCAGACAATAATCAGTTAAATAACAAACTACAAAAAGACACGGTAGATTGCCTTATTTTTTAAATCCAGAGACACAGATTCAGCATCTCAGCGTGGTTGCCAGGGCGATGGAAAGCCGCCGCTAGTGGCGTACAGCAGAGGGAGACAGAGGGCGGTGCAGAGGTGAATTAGTGCATAATAAATCTAGTTTTATATCGGTCGCATCTATACGCATGTACAAAACTGTTAGCTACAGTAGCTGTGTCCGAGGATGAGTCGGGCCTGGGGTCGCGCACTGTTACAGCAAGTCGCACTTGTTTCGCTTGGACGGCCTCGGCCTCGGACACAGCACGGCCCGAATGGACTCGTCAAACACGTTCTTCAGTCCCTTCTGAGTCAGGGCTGAGCACTCCAGGTACTTCACCGCGTTAATCTCCTTGGCCATTGTCATGCCCTGCAGGTGGGTGATGGGGGCCAGCTTCTTCTCGCGCAGTTTCTCAATTGTGTCTTTGTCGTCGCGCAGGTCCAGTTTGGTGCCGACCAGGATGATGGGCGTGTTGGGACAGTGGTGGCTCACCTCCGGGTACCACTTGGCCCGCACGTTCTCATAGCTGGCCGGGCTGATGAGGGAGAAGCAGACAAGGAACACGTCAGTCTGCGGGTAGCTCAGCGGCCTCAGCCGATCATAGTCCTCCTGACCAGCCGTGTCCCACAGGCCTAGGTTGATGGGCTTGCCGTCCACCATCACATTGGCTGAGTAGTTGTCAAACACGGTCGGGATGTACTCGCCGGGGAAGGCGTTGGTCGTGTAGGAGATGAGCAGGCAGGTTTTTCCCACAGCTCCGTCGCCCACTACAACACACTTGATAGCTTGCATGCTCTAGCTATCGCTTGGAAATTAGACCAGTTAATGTAGCGTCAATCCGTGTAGTGTACGTCTGTCCTACTAATAGTAGCGCGGCTTTGGAAGAAATCGAGCATGCAGTAAAATTAGAAATCGTATTAATTCGTACCTAATACCGATATAAAACAATAAGCCTATTTTATTAGTTTCATACTAATGAAGTAATAACGAGGAGGAACTTGAATTCATTTCAGTACTAGCCTTCAGCTTGAGGGACTACTATTGTTATGAGCTCTAAGTAAACTAAAAATCAAATATAACAAATAAACAGGCAGGCAGTAAGTGCTTCCAGAAGACAATTCCGGCAACTGCCAAAGCCAGTGCTATCCAATAATTTGGATTGATTTTTTATTTCCGCTTAATTAATCTGCATTGCAAATCAATGATTAATCAGTCGGCAACAGGTCACAACCAGCATCCTTAGTCCAAGTTCCGCTTAGCATTTAGCCGTCATTTAGCTGGCCATGCGCATAGCAGCCTGCACCTGCTTCCAGTTGTCCAGCGGCCCGTGCTCCGGCAAGTACTTGCAGCCGACGCCGTCAGGCTGCAGGCGGCCCTCGGCCCGCATCCGCTCGTAGTCGGCTCGGTCCCACTTAGTGAAGCCCCAACGACGGCTGACGGCGATCTTCTGCCTGCCGGGGAACTTCATCTTGGATCGGCGGAACGCCTCCACCATGGAGTTCACGTTGTTTTCCCGGCCGCGCACCGACATGATCACCTGGCCAACATGTTCGCCGGGGTTGCCAGCTATGAGCCCTACAGTTGCTATGGCAAATTCTATAGGTAGTTATGAGAGGATTCCAAGGGTAGTTATGAGAGGATTCTAAGGGTAGTTATGAGGGGATTCTAAGGGTAGTTATGAGAGGATTCTAAGGGTAGTTATGAGGGGATTCTAATGGTAGTTATGAGGGGATTCTAAGGGTAGTTATGAGGGGAGTCTAAGGGTAGTTATGAGGGGATTCTAAGGGTAGTTATGAGGGGATTATAAGGGTAGTTATGAGGGGATTCTAAGGGTAGTTATGAGGGGATTCTAATGGTAGTTATGAGGGGATTCTAAGGGTAGTTATGAGAGGATTCTAAGGGTAGTTATGAGGGGATTCTAATGGTAGTTATGAGGGGATTCTAATGGTAGTTATGAGGGGATTCTAAGGGTAGTTATGAGGGGAGTCTAAGGGTAGTTATGAGGGGATTCTAAGGGTAGTTATGAGGGGATTATAAGGGTAGTTATGAGGGGATTCTAAGGGTAGTTATGAGGGGATTCTAATGGTAGTTATGAGGGGATTCTAAGGGTAGTTATGAGAGGATTCTAAGGGTAGTTATGAGGGGATTCTAATGGTAGTTATGAGGGGATTCTAAGGGTAGTTATGAGAGGATTCTAAGGGTAGTTATGAGGGGATTCTAAGGGTAGTTATGAGGGGATTCTAAGGGTAGTTATGAGGGGAGTCTAAGGGTAGTTATGAGGGGAGTCTAAGGGTAGTTATGAGGGGAGTCTAAGGGTAGTTATGAGGGGAGTCTAAGGGTAGTTATGAGGGGATTTAAGGGTAGTTATGAGGGGATTCTAAGGGTAGTTATGAGGGGATTCTAAGGGTAGTTATGAGGGGATTCTAAGGGTAGTTATGAGGGGAGTCTAAGGGTAGTTATGAGGGGAGTCTAAGGGTAGTTATGAGGGGATTTTAAGGGTAGTTATGAGGGGATTCTAAGGGTAGTTATGAGGGGATTCTAAGGGTAGCTATGAGGGGATTCTAAGGGTAGTTATGAGGGGATTCTAAGGGTGGTTATGAGGGGATTCTAAGGGTAGCTATGAGGGGATTCTAAGGGTAGTTATGAGAGGATTTTAAGGGTAGTTATGAGGGGATTCTAAGGGTAGTTATGAGGGGATTCTAAGGGTAGTTATGAGGAATTATAAGACTATCAAGGCAGTTATGCTGGGATAACCAGGGCAGTTTACAGGCGCATTCACCCACTGCAACAAAATGTCAAACCTGGCCGATGTTCACGCGGGCAACGAGGCCGTTCGGCTTGCCGAAGGCGCCGCGCATGCCAGTCTGGAGGCGATCGGCGCCGGCGCAGGACAACATCTTGTTGATGCGGGTCACGTGGAACGGGTGCAGCCGGACGCGCAGATGGAAGGAGTCCTTGCCGCAGCTCTTTACCAGGTACTTGTTGGCGGCGATACGGGCGGCTTCAAGAGCCTCGGCGGACAGCTGCTCGTACTCGTCCGAGATCATGTGGACGCACTGCGGGAAGTCGTCCACTCGGGCCTTCTTCTTGCCCAGATCGTAGATTCGAATCTTGGGATCGGGGACGCCGCGGCAGAAGCGCGACTTGGGGTACGGCTTGTTCTTGCAGTAGCGGTAGCAGCGGGCGGGGCGGCGACCCATGCTGAGCGATCAAGCATGCAAAGAAGTGGTTAAGCAACGGCTAGTTAGACAGCAACTAGAGCTGGGGCATCTACAAACTGTATATGCTAATCCACTACGAGTATACAGCAAATACATCAACAGCCAATGGTGAAGGGAGTGGCGCCACATCAACAGTCAATGGTGAAGGGAGTGGCGCCACATTAACAGCCACTGAAGAAGGGAGTGGCGCCACATCAACAGTCAATGGAGAAGGGAGTGGCGCCACATTAACAGCCACTGAAGAAGGGAGTGGCGCCACATCAACAGCCACTGAAGAAGGGAGTGGCGCCACATCAACAGCTACTGTATAAGGGAGTGGCGCCACATCAACAGCCACTGAAGAAGGGAGTGGCGCCACATCAACAGCCACTGAAGAAGGGAGTGGCGCCACATCAACAGCCACTGAAGAAGGGCGCCACATCAACAGCCACTGAAGAAGGGCGCCACATTAACAGCCAATGGAGAAGGGAGTGGCGCCACATCAACAGCCACTGAAGAAGGGAGTGGCGCCACATCAACAGCCACTGATCGAAGAAGGGAGTGGTGCCACATCAACAGCCACTGAAGAAGGGAGTGGCGCCACATTAACAGCCAATGGAGAAGGGAGTGGCGCCACATCAAAACCCAGGGAGATAAGAGAAAGCTGACATCTTCGTATTCATTTTTCCTAATCTAAAAACTCCTAAAGCTAACATTTTATGCCTAAACATTAAAAATAAAATAAAGGACAATTGCAATGAATCCCGAATAAACCCACACAACACAGTGCAGTTGTAATAAGAAAAGTGAAAACATCTGAATTTTATCAATAATTATTTTCAGAGACAGCAAATTGCAGCAAAATGTACAGGGAGACAAAGGAAGACGTCAGGACAAAATTAGCGGGAGAATGCAACTTATAGGGAAGCAAAGCTGGCTTATTAAACATAGATAATAACAAACAAGAGACAACAGAAATAAACAGAATTATTGTCTCTGATTTTAACAATTAAAAATCTCCTACAGACAAAGTTTATTCTTTCTGTTTAATAGCGGCAATTTGGAAACAAAAAAGAGACAAGGGAAACGTGAAGAACCCATTATAGTAGAGAAATGCACCAACGCCAAACGGGATGCACTAGACACATAAGTAGCTGATTGCGAGTTCAATAAGATACACAATGCTCGGTCAGGAGGCTGTTGATTATTCAAGTTCGGCTCTGCAGCAGCGTCATCATCAGGGGCGTCCCCGGGCCGGCTGGCGAGTCAGGCGGCTGCAGTTCAATGTCGGGGCCACCACCGACGCCGCCGCTGATGTCCACCATGGAGGACAGGAGAGGCCGGGCCTCGATAGGCCGCCGCAACCGCCCGGCCTGCTCGAACCAGGCGGGCGAGTCGGCGCCACTGAAAAGTTGACAAAATCAAATAAATGTTTAAACTCTCTATACTGACTACTGACTTTTTAGTAGCAACAAGCGCACTTAGTCAATAAAATTTAAGAATTTCAATAAATTTATGATCTAAAATCTGAGCCAAGGACTTAAGTAGGAAGGGAAACAATCGTTTTTAAGAAAATGTTTATGAGGCTAGTTTTCGCCGAAAAATACACTACGGAGATTGGAAGCTTTTGTTATTTAAACACAAAAATTGCTATTGCTTTGATTGGAGGCAGGCCCAATGTTCATCTTCTGATATGTTGTGCCTTTCTTATAGCTCTATTGATATTCGTAAAGCTTTTCGTTTAGCCCGATGGGAAATCTAGAGAGATGTTGGAGGCTCACTTTTTGGCGCTAGCCTCTAATGATTTTTTTATTTGGTTACACTAAACCAATGGGAGGCTAGAGGCTAGGTTAGAGGCTCGACTCTTGGGTGTGGCAGCCTCTAAAAATGACCCAGATTTGATGCTCGCTATTTGAGGCTCGTATTGGAGGCTGGATTAGAGGCTGGCGATTCAATGCTGAATTGGAGGCTGGATTCGAGACTGGCGATTTGATGCTCAGTTAGAGGCTCAATTAGAGGCTGGATTCGAGACTGGCGATTTGATGCTCAATTAGAGGCTCAATTAGAGGCTGGATTCGAGACTGGCGATTTGATGCTCAGTTAGAGGCTCAATTAGAGGCTGGATTCGAGACTGGCGATTTGATGCTCAGTTAGAGGCTCAATTAGAGGCTGGATTCGAGACTGGCGATTTGATGCTCAGTTAGAGGCTCAATTAGAGGCTGGATTCGAGACTGGAGATTTGATGCTCAGTTAGAGGCTCAATTAGAGGCTGGATTCGAGACTGGCGATTTGATGCTCAGTTAGAGGCTCAATTAGAGGCTGGATTCGAGACTGGAGATTTGATGCTCAGTTAGAGGCTCAATTAGAGGCTGGATTCGAGACTAGCGTAGTTTTTTTTTCAAAGGCAATACTAAACAGTTAGACAATGTCTGTTCAAAAAGATGTTAAAAGGCCATATAATCGGCCATAAACGTATTCACTTATACAGACGGGTGGCGGATTTTATGACAATTTTTATTCTACGTACATTTCCTGTACCGAAACCAGCGAAACCAGCCTCCATAACATTTTCTAAGAAATGTGGTTTCCTGCCCTTTTATTTAGGCCCGATAAACACGGTACCCGGGCCAGGAAGCGTCCCGGAGTCAATTGCGTCGCCTCAGAGTCGTTGCAGTTAGCACAGGTAAAATAGGGAAAAGGTGGCTCTAGACTTGTCTAAAACGACAAGATGTCGCAGTACAAGTCGCCGAAAAGTCGCTAAAGAGTAAATTTGAGGCGTTGTATTGTCTACGACTCTGAATCGAGTCTGGGCGACGCAAGTGACTCTGAAGCCGTTGCGTAACTTTACGAATTAGAACCGCATTTCGCATTTATTACAATTCTATTTAGTCCACTTCAGTTTGCAGAAAATTAAGCGCTAACACAACGACTATTGGATGACTTTCTCGCGGCTCTTTTACGATTCTGCAATTGACGTGATGCACTCGTGACTCAACAGTCGTCCCTAGAGTCACTAGAGTTGTTTGCAATGACTTGAAAATTGAAAATTCCAAACCAAAAAGACAACGATACACCCGCATCGCTAAATAACTTACGACTGCAGCTTCCGCGTTATCGGCGGTCGCATATAATAGCGCACAAATTTGATGACAAAGAATGGTATGGCGCTGATCGCCGTGATCACCGACACTTTCCATAGGAAGCTGAGCGTCAAGATGAAGCCGGGGTCTTCAACGGAGTTTATTATTTGACATAAGGTAGTCTGTCTTAATCTGCAACAGTCTCCTCACTAATCTGCAACAGTCTCCCTACTAATCTGCAACAGGCTCCTCACTAATATGCAACAGTCTCCCTACTAATCTGCAACAGGTTCCTCACTAATCTGCAACAGGCTCCTCACTAATATGCAACAGTCTCCCTACTAATCTGCAACAGGCTCCTCACTAATATGCAACAGTCTCCCTACTAATCTGCAACAGGCTCCTCACTAATCAGCAACAGGCTCCTCACTAATATGCAACAGGCTCCCTACTAATCTGCAACAGGCTCCTCACTAATCTGCAACAGGCTCCCTACTAATCTGCAACAGGCTCCTCACTCAACTGCAACAGGCTCCTCACTAATCTGCAACAGGCTCCTCACTAATCTGCAACAGGCTCCTCACTAATCTGCAACAGGCTCCTGACTAACATGCAACAGTCTCCCTACTAATCTGCAACAGGTTCCTCACTAATCTGCAACAGGCTCCTCACTAATATGCAACAGTCTCCCTACTAATCTGCAACAGTCTCCTCACTAATCTGCAACAGGCTCCTCACTAATATGCAACAGTCTCCCTACTAATCTGCAACAGGCTCCTCACTAATCTGCAACAGGCTCCTCACTAATATGCAACAGTCTCCCTACTAATCTGCAACAGGCTCCTCACTAATCTGCAACAGGCTCCTCACTAATCTGCAACAGGCTCCTCACTAATCTGCAACAGGCTCCTCACTAATCTGCAACAGGCTCCTCACTAATCTGCAACAGGCTCCTCACTAATCTGCAACAGGCTCCTCACTAATCTGCAACAGGCTCCTCACTAATCTGCAACAGTCTCTTCACTAATCTGCAAGTCTCCTAACTAATCTGCAACCGTCTGCTCACTAATCTGCAGACTCCTCACTAATCTGCAACAGGCTCTTCACTAATATGCAACAGGCTCCTCAACAATTCTTCATAGGATAATGCGGACAAAATTAAGCGCAAACAAACCAAAATAGTTAGGCAGCACAACAACAGCCAGCAGGTAGCAGAGCAGACTGAGCAGCTCCGCTACAGACATCAGCCAATGCCAGGTGCGCACAGTGCAGGCCACCATGAGCAGTTCGTTGAGCACAATAGCAGTGAATGCTATGCTAACAATTCTTAGAAATGATGTCTCAAATAGCCACAGAGAGCCGTACATGATGACCCCGCCTTGATAGAGCGACACGGCAGTCCAAACCCACAGGGTCTTGGCTGAGAGCTCGCGGCCCTGAACAGGGATTTATTGGGATTTGGGAGCAACTCAGACTTGATTCCTTACACAATTAAAGGGTAAGAATCGGTAGTTAAGCTACTGTAAACTCGGTCAATCGCTAGACTGTAAACTTGGTCAATCGCTAGACTGTAAACTTGGTCAATCGCTAAACTGTAAACTCGGTCAATCGCTAAACTGTAAACTCGGTCAATCGCTATACTGTAAACTCGGTCAATCGCTATACTGTAAACTCGGTCAATCGCTACTGTAAACTCGGTCAATCGCTATACTGTAAACTCGGTCAATTGCTGTACTGTAAACTCGGTCAATCGCTATACTGTAAACTCGGTCAATCGCTACTGTAAACTCGGTCAATCGATACTGTAGACTCGGTCAATCGCTATACTGTAAACTCGGTCAATCGCTATACTGTAAACTCGGTCAATCGCTATACTGTAAACTCGGTCAATCGCTACTGTAAACTCGGTCAATCGCTATACTGTAAACTCGGTCAATTGTTGTACTGTAAACTCGGTCAATCGCTATACTGTAAACTCGGTCAATCGCTACTGTAAACTCGGTCAATCGATACTGTAGACTCGGTCAATCGCTATACTGTAAACTCTTGACCTAACCTGTACCCAACTCAGTGATTTGGTTCTCTTCCACACAAACCTTGAGCAATTCGCGATACAGCTCGGGAAACTTCTCCGCAGTGGTAGCCGGCACGTCCCGATCCAGCACCAGCGAGAATACGGGGAAATTGGTGAACACGGTGGCATAGCCGACCATGAGAGCGCCGGGGAACAGACTGACGGCGGCATAGTAAAACACCGCTGAGAACACAGCCTGCATAGCTGAGATAGCCAGGCCGCGATGGATTACAAACTGGGCTAGCAGGGCCGAATTGCGATAGCACCGACGGCCGTGCACCAGCAGCAGGCGGGCTGACTGCTCGAATCTCGACACGCTCACGTCGGCTGCTAGAGCGGCCTGTCGACCCTCGCGACCGGCAATTCCTAGGCCACAATCGGCGGCCTGCAATGTAAATCATGATAACATTGATACTTCATCCCTCTGTTGGCTTCTTGCTAGCTACGGGTTCTTCTATCCGTCTGCCTACCCGATGAGCTGACTGGCTACCCTCCCTCCTGTCTTATGTCTACCTGGCTTAGATACCCCCTGTCTACCTGGCTTAGATACCCGTCTGTCTACCTGGCTTAGATACCCGTCTGTCTACCTGGCTTAGATACCGTCTGTCTACCTGGCTTAGGTACCCGCCTGTCTACCTTGCTTAGATACCCGCCTGTCTACCTGGCTTAGGTACCCGCCTGTCTACCTTGCTTAGATACCCGCCTGTCTACCTGGCTTAGATACCCGCCTGTCTACCTGGCTTAGATACCCGCCTGTTTACCTGGCTTAGGTACCCGCCTGTCTACCTTGCTTAGATACCCGCCTGTCTACCTTGCTTAGATACCCGCCTGTCTACCTGGCTTAGGTACCCGCCTGTCTACCTGGCTTAGATACCCGCCTGTCTACCTTGCTTAGATACCCGCCTGTCTACCTGGCTTAGGTACCCGCCTGTCTACCTGGCTTAGATACCCGCCTGTCTACCTTGCTTAGATACCCGCCTGTCTACCTGGCTTAGATACCCGCCTGTCTACCTGGCTTAGGTACCCGCCTGTCTACCTGGCTTAGATACCCGCCTGTCTACCTGGCTTAGATACCCGCCTGTTCTAGATACCCGCCTGTCTACCTGGCTTGAATACCCGCCTGTTCTAGATACCGGCCTGTCTACCTGGCTTGAATACCCGCCTGCATACCTGGCTTAGATTAATTTTTCATTAATTTAAGTGCCTATTTGGTTAGAAACCAAAAAAATAGGTTTCAAACAACGTGCAATGGTATTTTGGACAATCCAACCTGAATCATCGCCACGTCGTTACCGCCGTCGCCAATAGCGGCGCAGCGTCGGCCAGTGTGGCGCTGCAGCAGCCGGACAACGGCCGCCTTCTGCGTTGGCGAACATCGGCTAACAACAACGGCCGGGGCGCGGCAGGCGATTCGAGCAAACAGGCGCTCGTCTTGGGCAACCGCCGCCTCCAGGGCCGCTCCAGTCAGGGCCAGCGCCTGCGAGTTGCGAATAAATTTATAGTAAAAATGCGTCTGTAGTCTATTCTGTCTTCTGTTTCTCCTTTTTGGTTCTTAAGACTCAGTATCCTCCTCATCTTAGGATTTAATTTATCTTAGGATCTAAAAGGTCTTCTGTGAGCTGAATTTCGTTTTTTTTCTGAGTGACCTTATTGGTTACTGAGAGTGCTTTCTTTGTGTATCTCCTTTAATTATGGCTCTGAGACGACTCTCCTTCCTCTCCATACGGATCTCCTCTCCTTCATAGGGATCTCCTCTCCTTCATAGGGATCTCCTCTCATTCATAGGGATCTCCTCTAATTCATAGGAATCTCCTCTTCTTCATAGGGATCTCCTCTTCTTCATAGGGACCTCTCCTTCATAGGAATCTCCTCTCATTCATAGGGATCTCCTCTCATTCATAGGAATCTCCTCTCTGAAGGATCTCCTGTCTTTCTGAGGGATCTCCTGTCTTTCTGAGGGATCTTCTGTCTTTCTGATGGATCTCCTGTCTTTCTGAGGGATCTTCTGTCTTTCTGAGGGATCTCCTGTCTTTCTGAGGGATCTTCTGTCTTTCTGAGGGATCTCCTGTCTTTTTGTGGGATCTCCTGTCTTTCTGTGGGATCTCCTGTCTTTTTAAGGGATCTCCTGTCTTTCTGTAGGATCTCCTGTCTTTCTGTGGGATCTCCTGTCTTTCTGTGGGATCTCCTGTCTTTCTGTGGGATCTCCTGTCTTTCTGTGGGATCTTCTGTCTTTCTGAGTAATCTCCTGTCTTTCTGGAGGATCTCATGTCTTTCTGGAGGATCTCCTGCCTTTCTGGAGGATCTCCTGCCTTTCTGGAGGATCTCCTGCCTTTCTGAAGAATCTCCTGTCTTTCTGTGGGATCTCCTGTCTTTTTGAGGGATCTTAGTTGTTGACGGATTGCATTCCGGGCACGCACCTGTCCCGCTTCAACGCGCCGAGCCGCAGCACGGAGCTCCCTATCGAGTAGGTCGGCTCCATCGCTGCCAGCTATCCCGCTGGCGCCGGAAATCCCAGAAGCAGCAGCCGTCGCCGCCGCCGAGGAAGAGGAGCCGCCTGGAACTGACGGATCCCCAATAGCGGCTGGGGCCGGCTGGAAAACGTGCAGACCGGCGCCGCGTTCAACCAAACGAGCGGACCTGATAATTTTAAATTTTGCTGTGTATATATATAAATGCGTACAAGGGGTTGTAGCCTAGTGGCTAGAGCGACGGATTCACGACTGAAAGGTCGGGGGTTCGATTCTCGACCCACTCGAAACAATTAGTGTCCTTATGTGTGAGACACTTAACTCTGCATTGCTTCAGTTCACCCAGCTGTAAAATGGGTGCCAGAATTAGCTGGGGTAATTGAGTCTGTGGGTGGCGACCCCCCCCCCCCTCCCAGTCCTTGGACTGAACAGCCGTACGAGCTGTCGGTTATCTGGCCATAGGCCTGTTGGGTCTGATAGACACAGAGTGTACATGCCTGACGATTAGAAAGTCAAAGCCGCTGTGTACACCCTGTGTGAGCAAGCGTGTGTTTGAGTGCGGGCCTGCGTAAAGTATTGGGACGCTTGCATGCGCTCAGGAGTAAACAAACCTGCCTGGCAATACAGCAGGCGGTCTCCAGCCGATCGCCAGTCAGCATCCAGACTCGAACGCCGGCATCGTGCAGAGTCTCCAAGCAGCGGCGCACGCCGTCAGCCAGCCGATCCTCCACTCCGGTGACGCACAGCAATTCCAGGCCGGAATCCAGCTGCTGTCGAACCTGTTCAAGCCGCTGTTCCCGATCGCGCACAGCTAGGCCGGCCTGTTCGTAGCGAGCGCTCCAATCGCGATAGAATTCCGGCGTCAGGCATCGCCTAGCAACTAGCAGAGTGCGCAGGCCCTCCCTGGACAAATTGGCTACTTCTTCGTCTATCCAGTCCAATGGCTGCACTAGGGGGGCCAGCACGGAATCGGCGCCTTTAGTGTAGTAGGCAATCTCGCCTGATTGCTCGTCGCGGACCAGCACTCCCATGCGCTTGGACTCGGAGCTGAATGGGAACACCTGATGGGGACAGATAGGCCGGGGGCGTGCGTTCTGGTGTAGGTTGAAAGTACATTTACTACATAATCATAACTGAATTTGGACCCCTAATGCTAGGTTGGCAACCAGTGTTTTCATATTTTCTGTAATTTTATGATTACGAGTATTGTGATTCTTAAAAGGGGTTGTAGCCTAGTGGGTTGGAGCGACAGACTCCCGACTAAGAGGTCGGGGTTCGATTCCTTGTGTCCTTTTAAGAATTCAAGAACAATTTGTGTCCTTGAGCAAGACACTTAACTCTGCATTGCTTCAGTTCATCCAGCTGTAAAATGGGTGCCAGCATTAGTTAGGGTAATTCAGGGTGTGTGTGGCGCCCTCCACCCAGTCCTTGGATTGAAAAGCCGTACGCAGCCTTCAGATGCGCCGCGCAATAGCTGCGGCTGAGCTGTCGGTTGCACATATGGCCCAATGTTACAAAAGCACCGTAGATAGCCGAACGCCAGCAATACCTGCAGCAAGCGATATTCCAACCGCACGCCAGCGGCATCAGCAGGCCCAGCCAGCAGCACCATCCGATCCTGGTCGCGCTCGGCCAAGGCTAGGCCGGCGCAGGCAGCCCAGCCGACCAGAGCCACCTCGTCCGGGCTGCTGGCCTGATAGTCGGCCGGTCCGCCGGCCTCTCCAGGCACCGGGGTGACGTTGTGACACAGGGCCAGGGCGCGCACCGCCTCAGCTGCCCGGCTGCCAGCGTCGGCGCCTTCACGGGTCACCCCGCCGCCGCCGCCGTCTCGCTGCGTCTGCCGCTCACTGTCGCTGTCTTCATCGGAGCCAATTCGAGCTTTTAGCCAGGCGGTCACGTGACAGCGCACTTCGGCTAGAGAATCCGCATCGTCAGTGATCACAAGGCTGCCGAGGTGCAGCTTTTTAAACACCTGGGCGTTGGAATTGGAATTAAATAAATCAAAATACGGCATTAAAAGTCGAATTATCAGATTTCGAATTTTTTGTCTATGAATTGTAAGTAAATATTCAGGTTCGATATATTCAAGTAGACCTACTACTAGCTCAGGTCATTAAATTTTGCAGATCTACTACTAGCCCACGTTATTTAAGTAGATCACTTACTAGCTCAGGTCATTTAAGTAGATCTCTTACTAGCTCAGGTAATTCAATTATTGTAGTTGTAGATCTACTACTAGTTCAGGTAATTCAATTATTGTAGTTGTAGATCTACTACTAGTTCAGGTAATTCAATTATTGTAGTTGTAGATCTACTACTAGCTCAGGTAATTCAATTATTGTAGTTGTAGATCTACTACTAGCTCAGGTAATTCACCCGACCGAAAATAATAGTCCTTTCAAAAAACTGTAAGTTTGCCAGTTGTGCCACAAATATATGCCCTTTGGCATAGTTATAAATGACTTTGTCTGTCCTTTTGGCACATTTGGCACAAAGAATATTTATTATGCTAATTACCAAACGAAACTGTTTGACACACACTAGTTGCCCTATTGCACTTTTACGATTTCCTTTGAATGTCCTTATTGGCAAAGATGGCGGGGGATTCTCACGAATGTGATGTCATACGAGCGTACATTATCAAAATGGAGTCCTTATAACATCGCAACCTTTTAAATCATTTGTATACATAGGTTACTCGGGCTCCACTTTATGAGAGCTTACGTTGACAGGCCCTTTTCAGCTGCCACAATAAATTAAAGAGACATACTGAATGAGACTACTAGGAATAGGCGCATCGTATTTCACAACCTTGATTAATTGTGAGTGACATACATGTATTATTCTAGTATTTGTGATGACGCTCACAAAGAAATAACTCACCATATTATTCTCAGTGAGGGTGCCAGTTTTATCCGACAGTAGATAGCTAATCCTGCCCAGCTCCTCGGGCACGGTGGTGTTGCGCACAACGCAGCCGTCTAAGCACTTGTCCCGCACAATCATAAACGCGTAGATAATCTTGGCCATGTCTAGATTCATGCGAAGCCTGCAATTAGTTTGTGCCAAGCTTGTTAATTTATGTGCGCAAATTTGTGAAATAAAGTGCATCAGTACGCCATTATTAAACCTAAATGTGTCTAACTTCTCTTCCTACTGTCTTAAGTGTTTGATTCCGCGACTAATAAAGTCTACCTTACTTATGCCTGAAGCCTATCTCTCCCAGGCCATGCGTAAAATCTATCTCATCCATGCCTGAAGTCTATCTCATCCATGCCTGAAGTCTATCTCATCCATGCCTGAAGTCTATCTCATCCATGCCTGAAGTCTCTCTCATCCATGCCTGAAGTCTATCTCATCCATGCCTGAAGTCTATCTCATCCATGCCTGAAGTCTATCTCATCCATGCCTGAAGTCTATCTCTCCCAGGCCATGCCTGAAGTCTATCTCTCCCAGGCCATGCCTGAAGTCTATTTCACTTAATAACTCGTGTCTAAAGTACATTTCACCCGTTTCTGAACTCTATCTCACTTGTGTCTGAAATCTCACACACTTCACGTCTAGAGCCTCTCCTGCTGTCACAAAATCAAAGTTATCTTTCTCAGTCCGACAAAAATTGGAACACAAATTGGAGCTACTCACGCCAACGGAATGATATAGGAGAACAGCAGTAGAAAGCGCCAAAAGTACTTGTACCATTGACCACCGAAGCCTTTTAGTCCAACTAGCAGCAGCGAGACTAGCAATACAGATCCTACAAGTACTTTAGTAGCCAAATTAACTTCGGAATCGATTAGGGATAGTTTACTACGCGGCTTAGCGCTGTTCATAGCGGCCCGGGTCTCTCGGCCAGTGTAAACAACAACGCCTAGGACTGGACCGGCAGAGGCCAGCATGGTGCCAGCCCAGAGGGTGTTTTCAATGCCCAGCGGTACCTGGGCACCAGTTGAGGTAGTCAGGGTGCCGACAAATGTTGATAAGTCCATGCTGGGCCGTTCCGCCCACACAGTGGAGCCTTGCGAAGCATTTAGATCAGACTCTTCCCAGGCCTACGGATTAATTTGATGACAGAAGTACAGTACGCATTAATAATGCTTCAGTAGTTAAATTAGGATGCTACTACTCTCCTAATTCTTTAATGGGAGGCTGCTACTCTCCTAATTCTTTAATGGGATGCTGCTACTCTCCTAATTCTTTAATGGGATGCTGCTACTCTCCTAATTCTTTAATGGGATGCTGCTACTCTCCTAATTCTTTAATGGGAGGCTGCTACTCCCCTAATCCTTCAATGGGATGCTGCTATTCCCATAATCCTTCAATGGGATGCTGCTATTCCCCTAATCCTTCAATGGGATGCTGCTATTCCCCTAATCCTTCAATGGGATGCTGCTATTCCCCTAATCCTTCAATGGGATGCTGCTATTCCCCGAATCCTTCAATGGGATGCTGTTACTCCCCTAATCCTTCAATGGGATGCTGCTACTCCCCTAACCTTTCAATGGGATGCTGTTACTCCCCTAACATTTCAATGGGATGCTGCTACTCCCCTAACATTTCAATGGGATGCTGGTACTCCCCTAACATTTCAATGGGATGCTGCTACTCCCCTAACATTTCAATGGGATGCTGCTACTCATTTCAATGGGAGACTGGGATGCTTCACGATATCCCATTTACTCTGATTTGAAATTCAGTTTTGATTCTCACCAGCTGAGTTGCGGCAGGCGCAACTCGCAGTTTCCAGTCAGTTTCGCCGTCCAGCTGATCTGTGCGCAGGTAGCAGGCGCCTCGCCTATCGGGGGCGCGCAGCAGCACCAGATCTGCTGGCACCCGGTCGCCTTTGGCCAGCCGGACAACGTGGCCAACTTGCAGCAGGCGGCTGGGCAGCAGGCGGACAGCAGACTCGGCCGAGGCGTCGGCGGCAACCTCGTACAGAGCCGAGTTGAGCTCCCGGTCGCGGCGCCATCTGCGCAGATCGTCAACAGCTTCGCGCAGTGCGGTGACGCAGATAACAAAGCTGAGCGGGCCCCAGTAGGTGTACAGATAGCCAATCTTCAGGGCGGTCACAAACTGCGATAGGGCCATGACTAGAAAGCAGAAGTTGAGAAACACGCTGAACTGCTCGTACAGCACCTGCGGTATGAAGCTCAAAGCGGAGTATTTCTGATTGCGCAACAAGTTGGGCGCGCTGACCATTGGCTGGCCAAGTCGAACCAGGCGAGGCAGGAGAGGCCGCCGATGTCGCAGAAGGTGACAGCATCTTCGCCAGCACCTACGAATTCAGTGCAGTCTGAGTAGTGAAGGTGGTAACTCGCAATAAATAATTTTTAAGGTATTGAAATGAAAATATAGTTCATGATAAAATAATCTTGTTTCTTATTCATACTACCCATATGCACTAGGCCTACCTTATAGAAACCAAAGAAGCCTTGCTTGGTCTTCATTTGTTAAACCTCAGACTTATTTATCAACTTTTGATTTATCAAAACTTTTATTTTATTTTGTATTGTATATTCTAATTTGCAAGATGACAAGGCAGCCAAGACAGGTATGTTGCAAAACTGATCAACCAAGCAAGGACAAAAACATGAAAAATGAAATTAATGATATGCACTGTCTATGAAACATAGAATTACTCTATTAGGATATATATACATATGACATACTTCATATTGTTGTTGGAAAAGAAAAAAATCTAATAATAATATATTATAGGCATCTTAGACTATTTTTTGTACTATTTACATGCCTTGATGTAACTTGAAACTTGAGTGTTATAGATAGGGACTCCAATGAGTGTTTTTTCAAGTTATATTTTTGCATTTTTCTATTATATTTAATAAAACTTATATGCCAAACTATAAAGACATTGCTTTTGAAAATTGGTTGATTAATAAGAAAGCTACAAAACTTGTTTCTTAATTTTTTCAACACTTTTGTAATGCATTTGCCTATTTGGCACTACATGATCATTTTTGCCCAAAAACTTGGTTATTGATTTTGCCTATTTGGCACTACATGAATATTTTTGCCCAAAAACTTGGTTATTGATTTTGCATATATATATATCTCTTACTTAACCAATTTCTATGCCTTTTTTTATTTTCCTATTTCTTTGTTTTTTCTTCTTTTTTTCTTCTTTTTTTCTTTTCTTTTTCTTCAGCTTAACTTGTGGCTTTCTTCCGAGTGATATGTGGTATGTATGTGGTATGTATTTTTATGGCCAAGGGTATGCAAACAAATGCATGCACTGTTTACAGTAGGAAGCACTTATAAAAGTTGGACTTTCATGGCATAAAAGCTAAAATAAGCCACTAACTTTTAATTGCAGTCTGAAAAGGTCTTAACATTTTTAAAGTATTTTAATAACAATATTTTATCTACTTTATTTTTCAAAATATAGTCAGCCATTGGGTAGCCATTTAAATATATAAACTATATTTATAATATTCTACTTAATTACATAGCAGTTATCTACTAGCACAAAAGAGATTTCTGCTTTTTATATACATATTTGCAAGTCACAAGGCTCTCACTGAAGTCAATACTATAATATAAGTTAAGAGATTGTGACAGGGTTGACTTAGTTGTGAAATGTCATAGTTTTTACTATTAGTAGGCTATTATATATAAATGTATCATATTTTGTATAACTTCTCTATACATTCTTGCATTGCCTTTTATATATTGGCTAGTGATAATTGTTTTAGAAAATTGAGAATTTTGCCTAGCACCTATTGTAACTTTCAGCCAATCATAATTTGTTGTACTATCTATTATTTTGATCTATTATTAATAACTTTATTGTTGCTACTCAAAAATGATAAACTTAGCCAATTTAGCAAGCTAAATATATCACTTCTTAGACTTTTATTTGATTTGATTTATTATGTTTAGTCTTGTTTTGCCAAGGACTGTTATGCTACGCTAGATTAATTTGTCAACAGGTCCATAAGAATTGCTTGCAGACAAATTGCCTACTATGATTAGCTTGTCAAGATTTGCCCACTAAGCTTTTTCTATCAAGATTTGCCTGTAGTACATTTTGCCCATGAGAGAATTGCTTATGGAGATTTACCCACTAAGAATTGCTTGCAGTGCATTTTGCCTGCAAGTGAATTGCCCTGCTAGCAAATTGCCCAGCTAAGTTTTTTTCCCACCAAGGTTTGCCCACAATGATTTTTTCTTATAGCACATTTGGCAACTACATTCTGTCTGTAGTGCCCCCCCCCTCCTAAAAATATGCATTTAATATACAGTTATTATCAAAATGTTTGGTTGGGTAAATCTTTTTATTAAGACTTACTAAGCATTGGGGAGGCAATGTAGACAAAATCTGCTGTGTGGCCAAATGCGCTGTAGGAAAAAAGCATTATAGGCAAACCTTGGCAAGAAATTTACTTGCAGGCAAATCTTGGCAAGAAAATCTCCATAGGCAATTTGCTCATTGGCAAAATGCACTGTAGGCAATTCTTGGTAGGAAAAGCTATGCAAGCAAATCTTGATAGGCAAATCTCCTGCAGGCAAATCTTAGTGGGCAATTTGTTTGTGGGCATTTCTTGTGCTCCTATTTGTCACATTTAAATGGAAGGTCCCACCTTGAGATTCAAACCTTAGATTGATATGTGCTACCACTATACAACTTTCTAATCAGAGGAAGGAGATTGAGGATAAACACAGCAACAATACCTAATTCAACGTGTTTTTTAGTTGTCATTGTCCTATTGTTCATCTATATATTAGGAAAATTTAAGTAGTTTCATAACTTCAGTCTAGCATTGTATTGCTTATAATCTATATCATTGCAGAAAGTTGCAGTGTCCTAAAAAGGCCCTTTTTTATTTGACATTATACATTTTTATTACTTGCTTGTAAAACTTACCAAATCATCTCTATTTAGCAACTTAGGTGATCATTTAAAATTCAACACTATATATTACATATATCATTTCATTGGCATATATACAATGGTTAGCTCTAACCAAATGCAACCTAAAAAGGGCTATTTATCTATTTATCTATATACTAAAATTGATATTTTGCAATATATATAAATGCCTTAACCCTAAGACTGTGGATGGCTTGCTCTACAGGTCATGGTCTCATATATCTATGGTCTGCGGCTCAATTTGCTGCTGATATGTGAAAACATTTCTAATGAGTCTTAGTTTGCAGCTGTGGCCTGCAGAGCAGGCCATGAAAAGTCAGTTGTTTTAACTTTTTTGTTCCTTTTAACATCTGATTTTTTCTATACTATGGCGCAACATGGATACTAAGTGAGTTATGAAGTGTGAATAAATTTTCTCAACAGTCATTGGAATAGTGAATAAAAGTTCAAAGACATAGTGAAAAATTTACGAAAACAAGTAATACGAACAAGTTTAAAATGATAAGCGAGTAATTCAACAATGACCAACAAACATCGATAACACCAAGTACAAGTAGCAGTCATAGGCATAACAGCAGGTGAGTCACAACTTAACAAATTGCAACAATAGACAGTTTATTTGACTCGGCCACTCTTGTAACACTGTCTGCAACGCTTGGCTAGCCGAGCCTAGGCACCTGTTGGCCAGAGGCGCTTCAGGAGATGCTGCTGCCTATTGGGTCCTGTGCCAGGCTGTGCTTGAATTTGCCGGCTCAGTGCAGGTCCAGTAGTCTGGATGAAGCCCTTGATGGTTAATTCCAGGAACTCCAGGAAGTCATACAAGCTGCCATGGGACTGGCACACAACCCAACCATTTCTGACAAGGACCAAGAAAAAGTGGGCCCCTAGCTTGGCAAACCACTTTTGTGTCCTTCTATTAGGGCTATATGGCTGTAGGCCAGAGACCAGCTTATCAACACTGCCCATAAAGCTATTGTACAATGTTGCTGTTAGAGGCTTGAGTTCTACAACTTCCTGATTTCCTTGAACAGTGCGATGAACATGTTGAATGGCGGCAGCATTTTTGGTGTCAATAAAATACACCGTCTTTGTACCAGATGCCTTTCTGACAACGTACTTCACAGCAAGTACATTGCCGCTTCGCATGAAGGCACAGCCTGGAGCGGGCACAGCCAGATCTCTTAATTCAACGGGGACACTGCGGTTTGCATGCACTGTGCAGGTCAGCAGTGTGCAGTGATGCAGCAGGTAGTCTGCTAGGCAATGCAATCCAAACCAGCTGTCGCAAACGACATGGTAGCCAAGGTCTAGTACATATTGGCATGTCTCAACCAGCACCTTCTGGCTCATCGAAAGTCCTTCACATCCCAGATCTTGACCAAACTTATCATTTTTGGCTCTGCTCGAATGCACAAGAAAGTTGCAAACATAACCTGTTTTTGCCTTGTACAAGCAATAAATTTTAATGCCATACCGCGCTTTGTTAGCTGTAATATATTGGCGGAACAGTACTCTTCCTCTGAACAGCACCAGTTCTTTGTCTACGCTTAGCTCCTTCTCTGGCATGTACAATGTACATGTTCCGGCAGATCTGCGACACACAGTTGATGAAGGGCCTGGCCTTAGCCAGAGGATCAGCGGCATCAAAGTTGGAGCAGTCATAGAAGCATAGTAGACTGCTGATCTGCTGAAACCTGTCTCTTGGCAGACATGCTTGCTGCTGGAAGAATGGCGTAGAATAGAACTTGCTTTTAGACCAATAGTGGGTCACTTCCGGTTTTTTTACTACTTTTGACTATTACTATTTTACTATTTTACTACTTTTTGAGTCCATTGACGAACTTTGACATCTCATTTACAGTGACATCCTTCCAGCTGGAAAATCGCGATGGTAGCTGTTCATCCTAAAGATCTTCAAACTTGCGCCACGCTTGAGCATTCGTCCAGTTGCACAGCTTCTGTAGCAATTTGGGTGTCAGAAACATTTGGCTGAAAGCTACTGGATCTTTGTCAGCGTTCTCGGGTTGCGGCAAATCCAGATTGACACCTGGCATGCCAAGGAACTTGGGGTCCTGGTTCGGCTTCTGATCTTGGCCAGGGTGGCATGCATGTCAAACATTGGTTGCACCATGGGCAGTGGCCAAGCCTTCATCTACCTCTTGCATTTCCATGCCTCCTTGTTTGGTTTCGTCCTCATCATCAGTGAAAAAACTGTTGTCTCCTTCTTCAAACTTGGGATCAATATCAGTATCAAAATGCTCTGCTTGAGCCATAATGCCAATAAATAGTGTTAAAAAATTGAAAAGGACATTAATAGAAACTGCTTTAGCTTAAAAACTAAGCCACAAGCTGTACAAATACAATCCAAAAGTTTCAAAGACTAAATACTCAGTAGGAGTTGCTACCAAAAATTAAAGACATGTTAGCCAAAGATAAAAAATGTTCATGGCCTGCAGGGCAGGCCAAGCTGCAAACTGTGTCTATGGCATGAACTCATCAATGCAGTCTAGGGGTTGAATAACTTATTTGCTTGTTTGCTTGCTTACTAGAAAACTGTAAATATTTTAATCCAATATCTAATATGCACGTATCCATTATTATTTTATAAGTTTCATCATGTTTGCATTTTAATTATATCTATGCTATCAAATTATTTTTTTGTTGTCTTTTGCTTCTGTATTTTTCTTATCTAGATTTTAGTTTCCTTTTCTTTAGCAACTGACCTATGAGTCAGAGTCCATCGCATTTTTGCTGCATTGTCCTTAATAGCTGTGCACCCTTGTCAATGTTTAGAATTTATTGCCAACTTTGTTGTGCTTGTTTTTTCTCTATACCATGCATAAGCTATGTAGCATCTGTGCCATTTTGCAGATGGTGGGGTGTGCGCCGGAAAAATTCCGGCATACACTTGATTTCCATGGCATATACAGCGTACATTTCTTGGCCATGCGCAGATTTCAGTGTACACAACTCATGGTAAGGATTTATTTATGTGTGCATTTCTTATTTATGTCTGCATTTCTTTTACTTGAAAGTTTTATTCAGAAATACTCAGAAACGATTATCATATATGTATATGATGTTGCATGTGCGATCCCAAATTATTACAACAATTGTTATCAAATTTTTCTTTATTTTACAAAAAATTTAAATTTTAATTTACGTTCAATTATTGTTATAATGAAATTACCGATGCAATAACATGCAAATGCAAATGCAAATCAATTGACACTCAATTCACTCAAACTCACTCTGTCTCTAATTTGTAAAGTCCAAAGACCAAACATAGTAAACACAACATTAAGTCACTAACTGGCTATTATAATAGGCTAAGGCTTAACATTAAATTAAAGAATGGCTAGCAAAGATGCTAGTCTTAGTCTCAGCGATGCAGAAGTCAATGAAGATGACATTTCTGACGCTTTACTTTTAGTGACTAAGTCTGGGACTGGCACTAACACGATCACTGTCAATCTTAATCTGACTGCTGGCTCTGATAATGATGCTGTTGCTGATGCCATCACCGATAGTACCAATGGAAATCCAACTGCAACTGCAACTGCAACTGGAAGCAATGAAGAAAGTAAGTTAGCATTAATTTCATTTTTTAGCTAATAACATCAATGCGCTAGAGACTATACTAGGAGAGTTGTAGAGTGAGAGTGAGAGTGAGTTTGTATTTATCTAATATATTTATTTGTAAAATTGATCTACTTATCCTATGAAATTAAATAAATGAAAAGTTGAAAACAATTTTTTTGTCTTGTATAAAATAAATTTATTTAGACTTTATTCTTTATACAATAAAATTATTCATTTTATCCAATTTATCATTTATGCTATTTCACTATTTGCCTATTTGAAAAGTGTAATAAACATTAAACATGAAAGTAAAAACAATTTGGTTATTTTTCTTAATCTTTGCAAAAGGAACCATGAATGAATGAATCCATGATTTTTTTTCATTTTTTCAGTTATTTGCTTAATTTAGCTAGCTATTTAATATAATTATATAATACATCCTACATGCATTATGCATACTAGCATATACAATATATACA
The DNA here is from genome assembly GCA_002269645.1 of Macrostomum lignano. Lineage (NCBI taxonomy): Eukaryota > Metazoa > Platyhelminthes > Macrostomidae > Macrostomum > Macrostomum lignano. The sequence goes on along the minus strand of NIVC01001849.1, from coordinate 126,778 downwards.
TACATCTCACGCTTGATAAATGATGCTTTCTGCTTTGTAAATTAAGCAAAATGTTTTACATTTAATGCTTCATGCCTTCATATTAATATTTAAAAGCAAATAAGCAATGGAAATAGAATTACTTTTTATTCTTATAAGAAAATACCGAAAACCACAATGCAAAGGTGGTGCGGACTTTGATGCGCACTTCAACCACTGACATCAAGCTAGCTGCAGTAGGGTGCCACTTCGAGACTCTCGTTTGCCTACTGTCTGCATCTGATGCTGAAGTGGGCAACAGAGGACATGGACAGTATGTATATAATGATGTACATGTTGTACTTGTACTTTACCAACCCCAACCAAATGTGTTAGCTTGGGAGATCACTGCTTGGGTGCCCCGTAGGTAGTAGAGGTCCCCCGGCCACTGCCTTCAGTGTCCTACTTTTGCTAGTATTAAAAATTCCTTTACATCACAATACTTTCTACAGACTTCTGTTTGGAAATCTGGCAGTTGTTTGAGGTCTGCCTTGACCGAATGACGGCCAATTTTCTAAAGGTGTTTGTAGTCAACTGGACTTCCACCATGTCTTGCCCTTACCTGCGATAAAAGCACGCCAGGCTGTGTAACTAATCAGGCTATAATGCTACTGGCTAGGCAAGTTTATTTGTTTTCTAATAAAAAAATGTTTTTTTTTTTAAGTTCTCATTTGACACTAAATCATTCTTTCATATCTGAAAATACAATGAAACGTAATCTCATCTTTTATCTGCAGAGGTGACTTGGGACATTCAATGGCCATTCCTGGTGGTGCCCCAGCAGTGTACAACTCCAACATGGACGGTAGTGGAGCTGTTCTTGTGCAGCGGCTCTTTGATGGTCTGGCTCGCTTTAAGCTACCTATCGGCCAATTGGTTGGTGTCGTTGCCGACGGGCAATATCAGACGGGCCCATTACGGCATGCGATGAATGAAAAATTGTCCAGTGGGCATGGCGGTGCTGCAGATCTGGATGTGCCCATCAGCTGGGATGCTGCCCACTTCCTAAATCTGGCTATCACAGATGTTTGTGATAGCGATGATGGGCACTTTCTGCGGCAGTTTATCAAGAGAGCCAACAACTTTGCTCATTTGTTTGGTCTTGGTCGTGGTTACTCTACGTTGCAGGTATTTATAATTACTGAATAATCAAGATTCTTTCTTTCCTTTGCTTTCTTTTCTTAGCAAAAAGACGTTTTCTTATAATACAAAACATAACTCAGTTTACAACTAATTATGATACACAGGCAGTCTCCAAAAAGGAAGCCCGCGCTATCTCCCACTTTGCAACTCAACGCTTTGTGAGCTTTGCGATGTCCCAGTGGGAGACTATTCTAGCGTCATTTAACGAGCTGCATGCTGCTTTTCGGAAAGAGAACCTGAACTGCGCTTTTGACGAGACACTGCAATATGAAATGTTTGGAGATGATTTTGTCTTCGACTTGCTATGTCTACTAGACTTGCTAGGTCAAATTAAGTAAGTTCACTGCTGTGCAAACTATTTTTAGTTTTTAGTAACTGCATCAAATGCTCTGGACTCTGACTTTCTTTGTGGATATTTAAGCTCTTTTCGCCATTTCTTATGCAGTTACAAACCCTTTTGACACAGGGCTCTGATGGAAATGGCGCAGAACCTCCAGCTTCCTTACTGGAAGGTCCATGTGCACTGGAAGACTGTTGCTAGTTTTCTCGAGCGGCGCGCCGAGCAATTCCATGTCTTGGACTACCCGAGACTGGCACAATGCCTCGAAAGTGGGGACATTGTCAAACCGGGTGGCTCTTTCCGCAGCGTACCGCTGCTACGTGGCTGGGTCGTCAACAAGGACCAACCTGCTATGAATGCTCCTACTGTTAATTCTCACAGCAGACGAATTCGGTCATTTCAGTGGACTGCTCGAGACCCTTCAGTAGCTACAATAAAAAAATTTGCTAATGCAAATTTGTGACACGAAGATCCTGATCTTCCCAAACTAGCTAGAATAATCATTTTTTCGCTTAGGACATGCATGTGAACATATCTCGACTAGCTCGCGCTCTGCACAGTGCTCTAGTTTACCGCATGGAAAAAGCCACTGATGCAGATCTTTTGGACTGCATCTGCCTCGATGCCGAACGTGCCATTCGCTGTATAGCCTCAGCGGATTCCAAGGCCAAGATAGAAGAGGCAAGTCAGGCGCCTGCCTGTCGCCAGCTCGTCAGGGCACCGGCAAAGTTTCCGCATCATGCTGACCTTGACCCACGTGTCAGCCGGAAGTATGTTACTTGCTACATGGACACAATCCAGCATGTAATGTTGTCTGGCAAAGGTCGAGACGGCTGGTTGAACCCTGTCATTGAAGGGCCTATCGATGCAATTTCTCTGGCTCCACTGCGCGGTCCCGCCGACATATCTCTTCAGCTAACCTGTGCAACTGCCTCTGGTCAGGTGGAGTGTACCGTGGACAAAGTTGCAATCTACCACGCATTTTACTCGACTTTGAGCGTCTTTCAGCGGGCTGGATAGCAAACCTGTGCTCTGTTGGATTTTGCGCTCAACCGCGGTGGGACTGGTAATCCAATTTACCTTGTGTATTAAACTGTTCGGGGTAACAAATAATTTACAAAGTATAAGCCAATTATAGCTAGGTCGGACACACTGTACCAGTAACTTTAAAGAGTATGACATGCATTATATTTATGTATGCATGCAGTTTTAGCTCAAAGGTTACACCCAGTAACATTGTACTTGTATCTGGTACGGTATCTAGTTCAGTACAGCATCTTGTACGTACATTTGAAGTAGGCATCCATATCCAAGTACTTTTGCATCCCCAAATTTATAGAGGCCATCGTAGAGTCATTCTATGCCACCATGCGGTCGCAGCAGCAGCAGGGGCCTCAGTCAAATAGCACGCTGCAGCTTCGGGCCAAGCTGCAATGGATGCTGCCCCCTGTTGGCAGCAATGCTCTTGAGCAGTTCCTTGATGTTGCAGCGAAGCTTTATTATAAGGGGGACACTACATGCGGAATTCGGCCCCACTTCCAACCATTCTTCGCGGATGCTTTAAGGACAAAAAAGTATTCAACTAGCAAGGTTGTCGACAAGCGACTGGACCAGCTGTCAAGCTGCTGTTTCATCGGCGGCAACTGAATGACCTGGCCGATCATGTGCATGACTACTTTAACTTGATTCCATTGTTTTTATATGCCTATGTGGCTTTGTTTGAGCAAAGCCAGTGTACATAGGAACATAGTGAATAAAATAGGTTCTGTATAAAAATTCACTTAAATTAGCTTGACAAAGGTGGTAGCACATTAGCCTGGGGTTGGCGCACAGTTGGTAGGCTGGCGTACACTATGTTGGTAGGCTGGCGTACACTTTGAAATTCCCAGAAAATGCTTCTGGCGGTACAAGAAGAACCATCCGCAATATGGCATCTGTGACCTGTTGGGATCACTTCTATGCAGTCTGTCGGGACTAGATAAGCAATGAACTATCTTTTAGCTAGCACATTTGATGCATTGTCTACTGCATTTTGCAACATGATATTATTTGAACACTTGTCTTGCCCTCTACTTTTTTCTGGCATGCTTATTAAAATTCTACTCAGCAAATTACATAATCATTGTCTATATTTTATATTATTTTAGAGGGAAGCAAATATGATAGGGTTGACTTAGTTGTAAAATGTTTTGTTTTTAATATTAGTAGACCAAGGCAAGGCCACTAGATATAAATATATCATATTATATATAGCTTCTATATATATTCTTATTTTAGTTTTTATATAATGCAAAAATTTTTTTTAATAAATCAATAATTTTCTTTGAGTGCATTGTAACTTTTAGCTAATCATAAATTTGCTAGGCCCTATAGCTATACCATATTATTTTGGCAGTCCTTTGGTTTATGATCACCATCTATTTTGCTTAGTGCAGTGCAAAAATGGCATGTAAAAAACTAAGAAATAATATAAAAACATATTTCAAATGAAAAGCAATCAAAAGTTGGTTGATCAACTAACTTTGTTTATTTAAAATTGAAAGGATTGTTCATTGGTTCACTAGTAGCTTATATATATATATATATATCACCTTTGTTTTAAGATCATCCAAACATACATTTCCTATTAAAATGATAATCGTGATCCAAAGTTGGCTATAGGAAAGTGTGTCAAAGAGTCCAACTCAAGTAGCAACTTAGAGCTATATAGCTTATATATATCACCTTTAGTTTACAATTATCCAACTGTATTTCTTCTATTAAAATGTCAACCCTTAGTACACTTTTTTATATCTGGCTTTGGATCACAATCAACCATTTTAATGGGCAACATATGTTTAGATGATTGTAAACCAAAGGTGCAATATATAGGCTACTATAGCTCAAACTTGCAACTTGAAAATTGAAATTAGTTGATAGGTTTTTTATTCCCAGCTTTGGTTTGCATTGCTTTGCAATCATTTCAATGGGAAACATAAGTTAAAGTGATCATAAACCAAAGATAAAATATAAGGTGCTACAACAATCTTACTATCTTTTGAAATAAACAAAGTCAGTTTGTCAACATTTCATTTCATTTTATTGGAAACTATGGATTTTGTCTTACATTTGTTTTTGTAGTGATTGTCAATTTTTAAGGTGATTGTCACTATTCGGGATAATTTTAAACCAAAGGAATGCCATTTTGATCTATTATTAATAAATTGTTTTTTGTTGCTACTCAAAAATAAACTTGGCCAACTTAGCAAGCCAAATATATTGCTTTTTAGAGACATAGACTACTATTTGCATGTTCTAATCTATTCTATTTAATTTTGTTCTGCTAAAGACTAGGCCTATTACTCTGTGCTATATTAATTTATCATAAGACTTTTAAATATAATATTTATAAGCAAAATTACTCACCTTTGAAAGCAACTAGGCTTTTTTCTATTGATTTTTTCCATCAAGCTTAGACTAGTTATAATGAAAGTTAGTTGCCTTAGCTTAATTAGACAATAAAGTTAATAATTGTAGACTAATAGACTACACTAGGCCCTACTATGTTATTTAGCTTAATTAGCTACTAGTTAATGAAGACAAAGTATTTTCGCCCCAGTGAGCTTTGGGGTTGGAATTTTATAATACCTAGTGTTGTATCGATTATTTAAAGACTTTCAAGGCATTATTAACGCTGATGCTCCTAATATTTTGCGTCGTGTCATACATAAAGTTAGCCTAATAGATAAAGTAGGGCGAGAGTTGTAAAATGTCTCTAACGTCAAATGATTTATAGGAAGGGAATTAGGGATGTCGATTCCCCAGGGAATTATCTTATCGGGGACCCCGGTGAAAAGAAAAAATAAGTAAAAACGGCGGATCACTTAGATTGTAAGTGGAATTTTTTAAACTTTGATTTAAGCTTTGTACTACATGTTCAAGGCGCAGGGGTAAAAATTTTAAACAATGTTTTTTTAAACTGTATTTGACAATGTGGCATCACGAAATCGTGCGCGCACCTTTATCGGAAAAGTGCATTTGTTGGAATGCATGCTAAACAGCTACGCTCGTGAGAGGATAATTAATGAATGAGACTGTTTTTATAATCGGAATTTTATTTCTTGCATATATATGTAAATCACCATTTTGTCCTTGTCTAATAGGGAGTATATGTATGACACCCCCCTATGCGTCAGTGCCTGACGCATGACGCAGCGCTGCGCCTGCGTCAAGCCGTCAACGCAGACCAACACAGCAGTCACTAGTCAGTAAGGCTTCTTTTTCCTGACGGGTTTCTTTTCTACGTGCAATTTGCTTGATTGAATGACTTATTAGTGAAAAAACAATCAAACGTGTGTTGTGTTTCAAATACATGTAATGCATTGAAATAAGCAATTATGCGGTAAAAGAGCATAGACAGAGTTTCAATCAGCTTTCTGTGAATCAGTTTCTTATTTTAATGGCAAAAATTAAGTTACAAATGCATTTTTTCATATTTTTTCTCCCCAGGGTCCCCGGTTAAATTCCCCGGAGAGTATTCCCCGACAAGCTCCCCGGGGAGCACTCCCGGGGTCAACATCCCTAGAAGGGAAACTACGAGCATAAGTTCTGCAACACATATACAAGTAGCTAAGCATTAATAGACGCACTGCACCGATAAAATGTAATGGAATTGCTCGAATCACCGACACCAAGACCCATAAAACTGGAGAAACTGGCAGGATATAGTAGATACATGTAGGTCAGAATCAGAAGTGATCATGGGTGGGTGGGTCAAGTGATCATGGGTTCGACCTCGATTGTATTATTCCTTCTTAATCTTATGCAATTAATTGTAAATTAGGTATGAAGTAACAGTAATTATCCTTGACCATGCTAGAGTAAAGACAAGTCAAAGTCAAGTTAATAAAAATAGACACACAGTGTAACAATAACAATGGTTTTTAGAGCCATTTTTCTTGTCTGTGTTTGTCTTTGTACATACATGTACATTTGGGAAGACTTATCTGGACCCAATCCCTTCTTATTCTACATGTACGCTGTTTTGGGTATGGGGGTTAGAGTTGGGCCGTCTGACACCCCCCCCCCTACCATAGTGGACTGGAGAGAAAGAAGCACATGCTATCGCTATTGGCTAGCCTGTCGTTCTCTTTCTCTTTACCTTCTGTCTTGTGTAGCGTACACTATCCAATGCACAAGGCCCAACTTTCCACTAAAGGAAGGTTCATATAGTCCGCCCATGGGCTTCCTCTTGCTTTCGCGTACACTCAAGGCCACTCACTCTCAACACCAGCCACTAGAGGCTTGTTTTAAATAATCGATCGATAATATTAAATGTACACTTGAAAGCTTGCTTTGGATCCTAGCAGAAGGGGGAGAAAGTGGCCAAGGCCACCACACCCCACAAGGCAGGCAGGCCGGCCCGAGTGCGATAACGAATGACAAAAAAATAGAAAAGTACAATTTACACATCAACTTTCAATACAATAAATACAATAATAGGTACGGTATTAATGACAGTGTATTTTCGCACAAAGTAGCTACGTTCAAACCACCAGCACGTAAACAGCTAAAATTTCACTGTTTATGAAATTTTATAAAATTTAACACATCATTTTAGATATTGAAAACTTTTAAAGGAGGGTATTACTGTTGCATGTGACTATAAAATCGTGGTAGGTATAGCTGATGATGAAACTGGTGATTGGTATCTAGCTTTTTTGATAACTTAGCCGGTTAGACCCCGAAATAGCTATTGTAATTTGTAACGCTGGAGCCAAATACAAATACAATGGAGCAATTAGTTTCTCTCAAATCTGTCTCTGCCAGTGCCAGTTTAGTCCATAGTAAGTAACCAAAGTAAAATACCCATTAGTGGTCCCGTTTCTAATGTTTATAAATATTAAGCTTCAGTTTACTTTTGGCACAGTATGCAATTTTGAAAATTCACCCTAATAACGGTTTGCACCAGCAGGAAAGCAACTATTTTGTTGTTGGAAATCGGATTAAGCAGTCAAAAGAGTGTATTTCTATGAAAAAAGGTACTTTTTTTCCATTTTTTCAAATATTTAAACAGGTTTCGCTCTTTCAATAAAAAAATCATCGCAGTACCTTAAAGTACAGTTAGTTTGGAATTAGATGACGGCGTTGAATTGTTTCTTCCATATTCCAAAAATTATAATGAGCACTTTTCCTCAAATCAGTTTGAGATCATGATTTTTAGTCTTTCGTCGATTACTTTCTGATTTCAAATGTTTAAGAATTGAAAACTTCCACACTTGTGTATCTTTGAATTGCGCATCAATTGGTGCATAGTATGTATGCTTAACTATTAGCAGTATAGAAAAAAATGCAAAAAACTGTAAAAGTACATTTTCAATTTTTGCATTTTTTGCAACCAAAGTGCCAACTTTTTGATACAATTGAAAAAAACAACCCAATAATGTTATGCATCTTAGTAAGGCGCACCTATAACCCTCGAACATTTTTAGCTCGAGTTTTAATGTGCATGAGGAAATGCACTTTTGTAAAGACTGATCTTAAGACAAACATTTCAACTGAAGCCTGTTCCTTTTCTCCGCAGTGAATCCATACAAAACTATACTCGTTAAATAGATCAGATTCTTCTCTTTAAAATGACACCTCACTTGTGAAATTCGCACTTGTAGTTTTGAAGTTACAGCAGTTTTTGTGAGATTTTTCTTGTCATTTTTTCGATGCACACGTCTCATATTATTATATTCGTCACAAGCCAGACCACCCAATGCGCTTCGCGCATTGGCTGGCTGTTTGTTCCTCATGCTCGGCACTTTGTGCCTCGCGCGTTCGCTCCGCTCACCCCACAAACCCAAGGACACGCGCTTCGCGCGTGTCCTTGGGTTTGTGGGTTTCGCGGAGCTCACTGGGAACTAGGGGGCGACCCAGTCCCGGGCCCGGGCCCGAAAAGTCGGGAATCCCGACCAAAATCGTGGCCCGACCCGGGCCCGGGCCCGACCCTAAAAAAGTCGGGAAATCGGGACAAGTCTTTTTTCCCTAAAGGCACAGTCTAACCGCGTGCAAATAAGAATAAAATTATTTTTATTCACAGCACAGCACAACACTCAGTTAAGCATTGCATCAGCACTCAAGACTCAAGCACTGCACGACTGCAGTAATAGTAATAGATGATATGATGTGAAGTAGCAATATCATTGATTCGTAGTAGGCTCTAAGCGTGAGCGTCTGTGACCGTGAGCGTCAGCCACAGCCAGTTTCCACTTTCCAGGAAGATCGGATTTTTTCCAGGAAGATAAAATTAAAACATAGTTGATGCAATATTGATTCCACTTTACACGCTGCAGGCTGCAGCCTAAAAGCAAAAATATGATTTTTTAAAAAGTTGATTTGTCATTTTTAAGCTTTTGTAAATAACATTTCCTATTTACGTTCCAAGAAGTACCTATTAAGGGCCAAGGCTACCATTTTTCCAAGAAGTTTGCTATCTATCAGAGTTTGTAATCGTGTTCATATTTGTATTGTATTCGTAGGTAGTTGTAGTTGTAGACTCAGTATCGTATTCGTAATCATATTCGTTTAGGTAGGTAGGTGAGCAGGTAGGCAGGTATCAGCTAATTACTTGTATTTCCATTGTCTGTTTGCCTGTTCTGTTGAGACAGTTGAGTGTTGTGTTGTGTTGTCACTTCACTTGTGTTCTGTTCTGTTGTCTTGTCTTGTTGTCTTACTGAATACTGACTGTGTACATGGCTCTTTACATTGAAGCTATGTAAAGAAACTAAAAATTCAAATAAAAAAATCAATCAATTGATTTGGTTCTTACTTCCTTACTGCTTCCAATGCCAAGTGCCTTACACTTAATGCTTCAGCTTTTCTTCTTTTTGCTTACTGCCACTGCCAGTGCCAGCCGCACTACCTCAGTGCCTGCTTGCCTACCTCACTGCCTGTTAAGTGTTAGTGTCACTGTCACTGGCACACACACAGTACTTGTGCCACACAGTGACATTGAATTTGAACTATTGAGTATATTGATATTTGAGTATTAAGTCTTTTAATGTAACTCTTATCTATTCTGAAGTCTTAACTAATGTATTAAATAAAAATAATATTTATTATATATTTAATATAATATATTATATTTATATATTATTATATATTTCATATATTTATATATTATAATATATTTAATGTTTATCATATATTTATTATACATTTAATATATTATATTAGATTTAATATATTAATATATTTATTATATATTTAATAGTAATCCGCATATGCTAAAAGTATTAAGATTTATTATGATTTTTTTCCAATTATTGAGCTGTCTTAAAGATCTTGTCCCGAATTCCCGAGGCCCGACCCGGGCCCGAGTCCTCATTCCCGGGCCCGACTTTTGCCGTCCCGGTCGCCCCCTACTGGGAACTAGTAATTTTTAAGATAAAAACTAACTAGCTTAATATAAGGACCCTAAATGCAAATTCAAATAGAAATTCTATGCTTCTTTCGATTAAAAGCCTAGCCCTATACTTTAAGTAGGCCAGCTGCCCAACTTAGTCAAGCTAAAAAAATATTTTAAATTAAATCATTGGCCTAGGCTAGGCCTAACTATCTATCCTAGACCCAGTCCTAAGTACTATAAGTGTAAAAGAACTACAGTTCTGCTTAAACACTACCATTTACACAAAAAATAAGTCAATCTAAAATACTACATTGAAAGTTTTTAAACATAATCACAATATGATGCGGCGATGCCTTATGCCAATGCTTATGTTATGGCTTAGCTCAGGCCTCAGGCCAGGCTTAGGATCTAGCCAAACATACTGTCTAAGACTAATGTAATGTTAATCTTATATGTTACTCTTTATGTGATAGTTTACACTATTTTGCTTAAGTTCATAACAGCTTTGACGAAATTAATTTAAAGTGTGTGTAGTGTAGTAGTATGAGTACATAGCGTGACGCGTTTAAACGAAAATTTAGAAAGCGAAATTATTTTAAATTTTTCTATGTATAACAAAATAGTTTTAATTTAGTACTATTTTTTAAAGATACGATTTACTAATATTTTTATATACATTGAATTCGAACAAATAAGTTTGATTGTGTTTTCCAAAAGATATCCTTTACAGACTACAAATGATATTTTAAAAGTACGAAAACATGTCTTTTCAAACGTCAGCCCAAAGCTGGCAACTAGTAACAATTGCCTAGGCCTAATTTTTTTATAACTTATCAATTGTGATTTTATTTTAAAATAATTGTCTTAGGCCTATTTCTCATTTAAACTAAATTGATTGGTATTCTTTATTTTTAAAAAGCAAAGCAATATTGATATAAAGCATTTTAGGCCTATTTAAGTTAGGCCTATCATATAGGCTAGGCCTATAGGTAGGCAAGTGTAGCTTGTTTAAGTAATGACAATGTCAATAAAATATGAAAGATTAATGAACAACAAAATATTTTTTACTAGATATAACATTAGGCCTAAAATCTAAAATGAATTTGGTTTGTTTAAAGTTTAGTAGATCAAACATTTTTTATATTTAATTTTCTAATAATTTAAATTATTAGAATGCTTAGGAAGTAATGCTTTATAATATAATTTGTTAATTGATTTACACTTTTATATCACTGCCATATTGACCTTGAAACAATAGCTTGTCTTTAGCCTTTATTTAGAAAAAAGGCATGTTAGCCAGAAATTTCTATCATATACAAAAAGTGACTTTAGGCTTTTGGTATAGGTTTATAGACCTAATATTTTTGTATACAATAAATACCAAAAATTAAAGTAATATTATTAATGATTTTATTAATAGTTATATATTAATAAAATAAGTGATAATTGTTGTCTGTGCATGGATATTTAAAGAAAGACTGATTTCTATGTTTTTTACATAGAAAAGATAAAGATAAAGATATATGGATTAAGCATTTTAATAAAATGCTCAATTTTTGTTTTGTTTATTATATAAATGAAATATTATATAAATAAATATAATCGTTATTTATTTATAACTTTATCTTAATTAAAATTGAATATCAAAATCACTAGTCCAATAGTAATATTTCAAAATTTACATTTTGGAGCTTTGTATTAAAGTAATATATTTAGCATACATTGTTGTATATTAAAAGAAATTGGTTATCTTTTTTGGGGTATATATGCACTACCAAACTATGGCCTTTGGCAGTAATGGAGTTTAGCAATAAAGAATTTACAAACTACTTAGTAATAGATGTGACTTTCAAAAATCATATACCTTGTAGTTATAACAATTTTTTATATATGCCTAGACTATAGTCAAGATAATTTTTATTGTATACCAAAACATTTTTAGAAAAAAATATGCTATATATCATAGTCTAATTTTTAGATGATAGGCCCTATTGAATTGAATTAGTTAATATCAAATTTGTCAACTCTATTGACAACTAATAATAATCAATTTGTTTGACTATTAGCTTAATATTATATGTTATTTGTAAATTTATTTTTTTCAAAATTAAAAACTTTACTTTTAAAAAAATCAAGCATTTTGCTATTTTCCAAATTGTATACAAGTTAGTTATACTGATAATTACAAGGGTACAAATTATTAATAAATCACCTAATTTATAAATCAAGTATATATCAGCCTTTCACAATGGGTAATAAGTATTATTATAAGTGTAATAAAGTATACATGATTTAATAAAGCAAGCAAATTCTAACAATATTTTGTTTATCAAGTTAAAGAAATTTTAATTATTGAATTACAAAACAATTTTACAAAATAGTCTATCTTATTTTTGACAAATTCATTTAGCTTGTTTTAACTATTGATAAATTTAGTACTATAACCCCAATTTATAATTGGGCTCATGGTGTCTTACACTAGAAAAAAGGATATTTTTATCACTTACACTAGACATATACTAGGCTTAGACTATATACCTGGCATAATAAACTATAGGAGGTAGTGGCTATTTATAAATTTGATATAAAAACTGGTAATGATAGACCTAGTGTAACTTGAAATTGTATAGTATAGTCCATAGTTTCTTTCAATAGTCCAAGTTTAGTCCAAGTTTCTTTTCTAAAAAGTTAATTACAATTATTTCTCTTTTCAAAAAAATATAATATATATATAAGAAAAAGCAAAAAAATGAAAAAAATAACTTGTTAGGTTATACAAAGATTTTTAAAATTTATATTTTTTCCTTTTTATTAATTATAAAGTATGTTATTATAATTTAAATTTTCCATTTTAAAATAAAACATGATTATATAAAAAAATCAGTGTATTGTTTTTATGCTAAAATTAGGGTCAAAAAAATATATTATAGTATATGCCAAGAAAAAGATTTGCCTATGTACCAAAATTGTAGTCATTTTTTTCAATGATACATTAAATTATAAAGAAGTTGTAATAAAATTAAAATATTTATCTTCATGTTTTCTTTTATTAAATTATGTTGCATTTGTAAATTTAAAAGTTAAAAAAATGTTTTAATGTTGCTTTTAAACAGTCTAATTGATTTTTAATTTAAATGTATTGTTCTTTTTAAACATTTGCTATATTAAATTTTAAATATTGTATATAGTATGTATACAACCTAACTGAAACATATATCAATATATAATATATATGTATATATTAAAGTTTGCTATATATTGGGCATTTCACAATAGGGTCCCATCATGTTTTTGAACTTTAAGCACTTGTAACTTTTGAACCATAATAGATAGAACAAAGCTGCAAAATGCAATCTGCTTATAAATTTCAAATCAACTAAGCACAGCAGAGCATAGGCTATGCTAATGATCATTTTTTTAATCATCAAAGTTCAAAAAAATAATTGGACCTATTGTGAAATGACCCTATTGCACTATCGATGCTGTATACACTGAGATATTGACCGAAAAATGGCTTTTATGCACCCAAATTTTGTAGCCAAAAGGACATTTTTCTGTGGTAGTGGTAATGTGGTAATTCCTAATTTTTTATGTTTAAACTTATGTATTTATAGTTGACAAAGCTAAATCTATTAGTAATTTAAGAATAAATCTAGTATTTTATTAGAGTTGCTAGATATGTATAAATTAAATAGCTAAATAGAATTTAAAATAAAATGACTAACCAATTGGATTTTGTTTTTTTAAAGTAGACATGAAAGATAAAGAGTTTTGCACTGTCTGCCTCTCTTATGTCTATTTTGTTCCCCTTGTGCACTACATGTTCATCTGAGTGCCTCTGTAGGGTCAAAAGGTGAATTTAAGGCATGGAATAGGCAGTAGAGACACAGGTATCATAAGAGAGTTGGATGCATTAAAGGTGTACAGTGTGCATTGGAGGCACAAAAGGTGAAAAAAAGTAGGAAATGGGGGTATTGGTGGAGTGAAAGGTAAACAATTATTGCACTGCTCTGGAGGTGCATAAAAGGCGTAAAGTGTACATTAGAGGCACAAAAGGTGCACAATGGGCACTTTAGGCATAGAAGCAATATAAGGGATGTTCTAGCTTGCAAAAGTTCTTTGCTACTTTTCCTCACTATTCTTTGGAAAGATTTGAAACTTTTCCTCACTAATGCAAAACTTTTTATCACTTTTTGGAACTTTTCCTCAGTATTTCAAAGTCATTGGAACTTATCAGTATAGGGAATGCTTACTTTTGTGGTTTGGCAGAATCAGGAAAGGGATAGCAGCAATTAGTATTAGGTGTAAATAAAGCTTTTTCTATGTTCAATCTATGCCTGTAATACACAAGTATGTAACTCTCAGTTAATTTTTTATTACTAATTCCCATTAAAAAAGTGATGCAACTGTGTAGGCATAAAAGGTGAGCAAGGTGCACAAAAGAAGCACTTTAGTGGCCAATTTAGTGCATGTTTTGGAAATGTACATATTTACACTGTACATATACACCTTATGCACCTTTACTGCCCCTACTGCCACAACCAATCAAAATTTACAATTCCCCCGATGCCTGACCACTTCACCAAATGTGCACCTTTCATGTCTCTTTTCAAAAATATTGGTGACATTCAAGCATTAAAGGTGCACTCAGGTGCATTTCCAAAACACACACAATATGCCACTAAAGTGCCTCTTATGTACCTCACTCACATTTTATGCCTCTCCAGGTGCATAACTTTTCCAATTGGTAATATAAGTCTATGAACTTATAAGTCTAAGTCTAATATTTAAGTTCTAGCCATAGCCAAGTAAAAATAGTTTGTTTTAGATTTGAGATATCTCCATATATCCATTATGTCATTTTGTATTCTTTATACCAAAAATGGAATGTTTTTAATAACTTACCTAAAAATAAAAGTAACAAAGTAAGAATAAAAAATATAATATACCAAAATGCCAAGCTTAGAAGATTTATTGCTTAGAATAACAAAAAATGGAAATATTCTATGCTATAATGAATCTAAATATAGATTATTAGTTTCTTCCAATTTTTTTTATAAATGTCCCTAAATTTATATTAGTTATTAGCTTAAAAATCCTTTTGACACTAAAATCAACTGTCATTGAAATGATTTGAATACTAATTGAATGTACAAATATGTGTAAAGTAGTCCCTTGATTTTTCAAGTAGCAAAAATGTGAAAATATTAAAGGTTTTTAAATCAGTAACAAAATCTGATTAAATGGAGAGAAACACAATATGCATTATACAGTATAATTATTGTTGGCTTTTTATGATTTCTGTTAGTACTATAACTATTTAAAATGTGTATACTATATTATCTAAGAGATAATCAGATATACATATGTAACATTATCTCTAGTTGGATATAAGCTTAGAGATGAATGTAATGACCAAATTAATTGCAGTTAAATAAAATTTTTCTGTGCCTGATCTTCAATCATGTCTCCCTATGTACCAATTGCAGGTAATGCAATGATATGCAGCTCACTAGCGCCTCTGTTGCTGGTGCTAGCAACAACTGTAGGCCTACTACCAGCCTGTGTACTCTGCAGCTTGCCAACCTGCCCAACAAGCAAGGAAATTGTCAAATTATCCACGATTGATTATCAACTACAGAATATTAATCAACAGTTTCCAGCTTTTTTGCCGGCAATTGTTTGTCCAACTAATAATTTGGCTAATCAGACTCGCAAGCTGAGAATATTTTTCTACTATCAAGTAGCTGACGTGCAGCATCCATACACGTTCTACTTTAATGCCACGGGTATGATTTTCTCTATGCATATTGATAATGGTCTTGAAGTTTAATAGCTCACTATAGTTGCAGTCTTTCAGTGGGCTGCTCTGCTTTACCTCTCATACGAGCTACAGTCCCTCGGTGGCTGCTGTATCCCTTTCAGACTTAAGTCACTCTATGAGCTGATATCCCTCTGACAGTGCAATACCCATATAATTTAGCCTATGAGCTACATTGTATTCAGTTGAGACTTGCTTCCAACCCATGACCTCATCACCACTGACTACTCTTGTCTGTGACTTGTCTGAGCTTATTCTCTTTCTGGCAGTGTTCAGAAATTTCCTGCCCTGCTATCAAATGCTTGGCGTGACAAAAGCTAGGGCACGCGAGGCAAAGGCTAGGCAAAGAGAACATTTAAAGCAGGTGTCTTGTGACTACTCCCCGGGCAGCTGAATAGGCTACTAGATATAGTAACTCTTAAGTATCTTTATTTCTATTTAAACTGCGCCTGATATTTAGCACAGTTTAGCTGGCCGGACACGCGCCTGTTTTGCATGGGGTTTTATTGTTTCATGACCCCGCTTCTGTCTGTGCGTCTTCTTTTCTCTATCAATATTATAAGCCGCTCGGCAGGGGGGGGGAAGGGATAGATCACTGAAGGAGGTTTTGCCGCCAGTATTGGCGATCCCGATTCCCATCGCCATCCCAGGTCCCACTGCGAGCGGTCATCGAGTCCGAATTTTCTACCGAGAGAGGAGAGGAGAGAGGCTGGCTGGCTTGGGGAAAGAGGGGGTGAAGCTGCTGAGGAGCATGCGGACTGCGTGTGAGAGAGGCGGCAAATTCAGAACCGAAATGGCCGACAGAAATAGAGAAAGAGCGAGATGAGAGGTTTTTAGGGGATTTTGGATCTAGGGAAGAGAGAGGGGAGATAGAAAGCCTGCGGGAGGGATAGAGTGAAGCGTGTTCGCGGGTGCACCACTCTCCATTTTTTGGCAGCGGAATTTCCCTTTCTTCCCCAACCCTTTCCTCTCCTTGCGCATTGCTCTTCTCCTTCATCTCTCATTTCGCCAGTCAGTCTTACCCCCCCCCCTCCGCCTCCTCACTGTCCCCCTCCGTTCCCATTCCTTAAGTCTTGAACTTCTGCTGCTGCTTGCCGTACGCTTGTGCCACTCCAACCGAAGCCGATCGTCCTTCCATCCTCGATAGCGGGCGGGGGGATGAGGCTGAGTGGGCGGGGGCGGGGGGGGGGGGTTAGGCAACCCGCGAAGGTCACTAGCGCGTGACCGCCGCTAGACCTGCCAGCTCTCCGACTCGGCCTTGGCCCGCCAGTTTAGCGGGCGGCGCTTTTGGCTTAATGTTGCTCTCTCTCTCTCTCTCTCTCTCTCTCTCTCTCTCTCTCTCTCTCTCTCTCTCTCTCTCTCTCTCTCTCTCTCTCTCTCTCTCTCTCTCTCTCTCTTGCTTGTCCATTCCGCCTGCCTGCATGCAACATGCGGTGCGGCCGCACTTCTAGGCGCGTGCGGCCGTGACTCGTTTAAATCGTATCTCGTAAGGGGGGGGGCTTTTTCGCACACAAAGGCTTGCCGCCACAATTCCCCTTGTGTCCTTCTGCCACCCTCCTCTATCTGTCCTATATGTTTTGTCTTATCTAAAGCGGCGCGCGTATATAGTTGTGTCTCCCTTTTTTGCTGGTTTAATACCATAATTCTAAAGATCAAAGCACGCATTTTGAGATTGACAAGTTGAACTTTAAGCTGTGTGTAGCTGGTTGTCGTGCAAATCACACCCATGCCAATCCCCAAGGCACTGGGAGCGAATATATCGTAGAACTGTTGCTTCCCTTGACAATGCAGACGTTCCCGAAGGCCCGTTACTATTAAACTAAGTGCTTTGTGTTTGGACTTAATGTAGGTAGAATCCTATGTAGGTAAGGGTGTGCGAGATGAGGCAAGCAATTTTAGCACCTTTATCTTGCAATTCATTTTATTGAATTTTCCAGCATTGCTTTAAAATTATGCTTGTTCATGCGTGGGAAGTCATTTTTTATCTACGTCATTATCGAAAGTGCGCATTTTCACTTTGAAAATTTAATTAGAAAATGTTCCCAAAATGCTCAACGAGTGTAGCGCGACTTTCACTTTAAATTTTAATCATAAAATGCTCCCAAAAACTCAGAGACTATATCGCCATTTTCACCCCTCGCCATCTCTAGAACCGCACTTTCGCAAATTCTAGAATCGCCCTTCGCCATCTCTAGTATCTCCCCTTCACTATCTATAGACTTTCCCCTTCACTATCTCTAAAATCTCTTCTTCACCATCTCTAGAATCTCTTCTTCACCATCTCTAGAATCTCCCGTTCGCCATCTCTATAGAATCGCCCTTTCGCTATCTCTATAGAATCGCCCTTTCGCCATCGCTTTAAAATCGCCCTTTCGCCATCGCTATAGAATCGCCTTTTCGCCATCTCTAGAATCACCCTTTCGCCATCGCTATAAAATCGCCCTTTCGCTATCTCTATAGAATCGCCCTTTCGCCATCTATAGAATCGCCCTTTTGCCATCGCTTTAAAATCGCCCTTTCGCCATCGCTTTAAAATCGCCCATTCGCCATCGCTATAGAATCGCCTTTTCGCCATCGCTATAGAATTGCCTCCCTTTACGCCCTTTCGCCATCGCTATAAAATCGCCCTTTCGCCATCTCTATAGAATCCCCCCTTTCGCCATCTCTAGAATCGCTGGTTCGTTTATTTGCACAGTAGAATCTTCTTACCTTTCAGTATCCTGAATAGACACCTTACCAACTCAAAAATCGGCATTCAAATAGGTGGTTTCCAATAATCCCATGTCACCCATCGGACTTAGTTCTATTTCGTAAAGTATAGCTTATTAGTTGGATGTCGCAAACTATAGTCTTTATCGCGCGCACTTTGCTGGCGCAACTGTCTGGAACTGTGACAAAAATACGCTCCCTTTTAAAAGCTATTTTTCATTTCTGATATACAGCCTTGCCTGTCATGTGTTTTTCGCGCCTATTTCCCGGAGCACGAGGCCCCCAGTCGTGCCAGCGAAGAAATATCAAAGGAGACGAGCTAAACTTGTAGGCTAAGGGACACTGCATAGTGGAACAGAGAAATCAGGGGCAGAAATGCTTTCTAAGGTTAATGTTTATACGCATTAGTAAGCTTATTTTTAACTGCCTAAATGCTTTTCCTCAACCTAGTGTTGCTGTAGAGTTTGTGTTTACAATGCAAACAAGCTGCCGACACCCGGCAGTGATACATGCGCAGATATTCTATTGGAATTGGGACAGATTAAGCTACTTCTTGCTTTGGATTTGTCTTACACAGCAAGAACTGGCATATAAGCCTCACTTAATCTGCCGATATATTGGATTAAAATTGTAAGGATCATGGGTGCTCATTATTTGGCTTGTCAGATATACCAACAAGCTGCTTGTGAGATACAATAAATAACAGCATTATCATAGATTTTTACTTTGTATCCCTGATCTCATTTTTCATTTTTACTAGTAAAATAATCGGGATAAGACGCCCATTAAATCGCATTATGTTTGTCTATTATCTGGTAGGAAATATCTAATATTTTGGAACTAATTTTTTTTAGCTTTTTTTCATTAACTATTAGTCATCTTGATTCTCTATAGAAGTTATTCATTATGATGTGTCTGAAGCTAGGCTTAAATATATAATTAGAAATATCAATCCTATTTCTAAAAGTTCTACTCTGCAATATTGAAAGGGGGTGTCAACTTAAGCGCTAGAATGGAGCCCAAAGCAAGGCTCCAGACCAAACCGACTGGAATCGATAACTGGTCGGACCAGGTGATTAGAATCGCCGAGACATCCCATCCGGGTCCCTTCCTTGGGGTCCCAGGGGATAAAGGGGATAAAATGGGGATCTCATGTCAAGTTAAGCTCATAAAGTGGACTAGTGGAGCCCGAGTGACCTATACACACAAGTGATGCGTCATTCTGCTCACAGTGACGCCAGGAAGCTGGGTTTGGCAAAAAAGGCGACAAAAATCGAACTTGGGATAGGGGAGAACAAGCAAGGGGATAATTGGGAATATTATGTCAACTAAGCTCATAAAGTGGAGCCCGAGTGATCTTCGAGTTTGCCAGAAAGCGATTATATTATATTATATTACATTGCATTATACTTTATTATATTGTATTATTGGAGTACCGGTGCATTCTCCACTTTACCGCATTGCGCAACTGCCGCCTGTGCGCACCGCATCGCTCTCTGTGATCTGGCTGCCTCGATGTGCGGATGTGTGGCAGGTGGCGGTGTGTATATAAAAGAGGCTGCTTTTTTATGAGTATATTTTATTATAGATAGATGGACTTTCGCTTCCCTTGACTCTGATATGACTGCTCACCCGCTGCCTCCGCCGCCGCGCAGGCTTCAAAGACTACCGCGGCTCCGCCCTGCAACTGGTGCTGTGGTGCAACACGCACAACTCCAGCGTCTCAGTACAGTTTGAAGGCCTCAGCCAGCTGTCCGCGCCCGTTGAAGTGCTGCTATTGAATCTGTCGGCTTCATCTAATGTGCAGCCCGAGCCGCAGCCTGGCTTGAACCTCACTGTCAGACGGATTAACAGCATCAGAGGCTACAGCAATATATTAAACACGCTGAGAGATGGCTGGCCAGGCTACCTGGAGGCCGCCAGCCTGTTCGCATATTACACGCCCAATCTAGCATTTGTCCGCTTCAGTCGGAGGCTGGACATTGATTTTAAATCCTATGAAAATATAGCCAATTGCCACAAAGACGGCAGTAGGCCAATCGTATCGCCTCTAATTCGTCAGTTCGGCAATCCGCAACCGGTGGCGATATCCTTCAATACGGAAGGCCCAAATCGGGACTATTGTTCACCAGCTGCTCGGACTGTTGTCATTGAAATTGGCGGCTTGTATTTGCCGGACAGTGTTCAGGTTGGTTATTTTTGTATTAATTTATGTTTCTTCCGGTGGAGACTACTGCTAGTAGGCGAATTAGCTAATTATCATAGAGCTGACTTGGACTTGGGAAAAACGTTGACAATGATTTTACGAATCACTTAGCCGGAGTCTTGCTCAGTGATTTATTGATTGCATAGATTGGTCTGTTTTTGACTGATTGATTATTGCTTATTGTTTGTTTGTTAATTTTTTATTTATTTATTAATTTCGTGGTTGAATGGTTTAATTAATTTGCATATTGTAGTTAACTGATTGATTTGTTGATATGTTGATTGATTTATTGATTGATTGATTTGTTGATTTATTTTTTTATTGATTTATTTATTTCTTTATTTATTGGTGTGTTAATTTGTTAATTTTTGATTGATGGCTCGATTGCTCATTTAATGATTAATTGATTTGTTGATTTATTGATTGACTTGCTCATTTATTTGTTGATTGATTTGTAACGGTCAGATTTATAGCTAAAAGTTCCGGTATTCAATATAGCTCAATTATCCGCTCTCTCGCCCAGATAAACAT
This sequence comes from Macrostomum lignano, assembly GCA_002269645.1. NCBI lineage: Eukaryota > Metazoa > Platyhelminthes > Macrostomidae > Macrostomum > Macrostomum lignano. Next base: position 105,636 of record NIVC01001849.1, on the reverse strand, counting down.
GGCCGATCGAGTGCTGCCGGACCGAGCCAGCCAGTTTGTCCTGGCTATCGTATTCGACATCATCGGTAGCGGAGGAGCCTGTCCGGCCTCGGTCAGTGTCCGACTTGCCAACTGGACGTCTGGTGGGGGCGACCGGCCCTCGCTGAAGCTGCTCTACGGCTGCCGAGACGCTGGCGGCCTGGACTTGCTCAACAGCGGCGGTAACGCCGTTAACGTAACCATCAAGGCGCAACCGGGCCTCCGACGCAGCGAAGTGCCCGGCCCCTACCTGCGCAGCATTCGGTTCGAACCGGAATCTAAACACAAAATCGTCATCGCCGATGTCAGCTTTGATCCGTTTACCTATGAACCGGATGAGGCAATTAGCCAGGTGCAATTCCGGCAGCTGTCACCTGGCCAGACTTTGCTCATTCTGGACAGGCGGGTGCTGGCTAACTGCACTCACTCGCTAGCCTGGGCCGCTATGGTGCGCAAGAGGGACTCGGCTATTGCTGAGATCGATTCCAATAGGTATGAGGTTCTTAATAGCTTGTCACTGTGGCAGTGCAGGCATGATGTACACCTTTCTTGCTTGGGTTGCATTCACTTACGTTATGAGTACTAGCATTCTGTACACCTTACTTTGTGAGTACTAGCATTCTGTACACCTTACTTTGTGAGTACTAGCATTCTGTACACCTTACTTTGTGAGTACTAGCATTCTGTACACCTTACTTTGTGAGTACTAGCATTCTGTACACCTTACTTTGTGATTACTAGCATTCTGTACACCTTACTTTGTGAGTACTAGCATTCTGTACACCTTACTATATCAGTATTAGCATTCTGTACACCTTACTATATGAGTATTAGCATTGTGTACACCTGCAGCACTAGCACTAGTGGTAAAGCCAGCCGGAGCCCAATAAAAAATTTCACGATTGCGCAACAAATTTTCCAGCGACTCCTGCCGTTTAGCCACCCTACCAGACGGCAGCGTCGGCCGGCTGATTGTCAGCGGCGAATGCGGCAGCGAAGCCAAGGCCAGCAAAGTGTCAGCCTATCTAGCTGTGCAGTTCAACAACTGGCGGTCTCCCCCATTGACGGATAAGCTGGGCCGCTATTTTCGATTTTTTACTTGGAGCGACATGAGCCTCGCGTCGGTGGAGCGGGAGGGACCGCAGGCAGCTCTGCCGGGGCCGGAATTTGAGCAGAACCGAATGCGCATAGCCAGTCAGCTGGCCTTCCGTCTCAGCCTAACCAATAGCAGTAGCGGCCGTAGCAGTTACCCTGGCAACTACACAATCGAGCTTCGACCTGTTCGAACCGATTTCTTATATGGCGCCGTTATTGAGAACTGCCGTCTGGAGGACGCCGACACCGGCGAATTGCTGGCCGAGCTAGTTGCCAAGGGTTGCACGCTGCCGAATTCGAACTGGCTCGGCTCGCCCGGATTCTATAGGAATCGGCTGCTAATCCGGCTGGCTGAATTCAAGCATCGCTCGCTGATTGCCAGGTGCCAGTTTAATCCGTGCTATCTGGTCAGGCCCGAACTGACCGGCCTGCCTGCCCAGCTGATTTCCCAATTCGGGATTTCAGACTGCGGCCTGGTCTCCAAGCCGTGCGGCAGGGCTCACTATTTGCCTCTGTTCGATGCGGTCAGCCAGCCTTTGTTTCCGCCCAGCCTGCCGACTGTGCCAGCTTTGCTGCAAACCTCATCGCCTGTACAACAAGTCCAGCAGCCTCCGCCGCACTCACAGCGATGTACTCCTCCTCAAGCATCGTCAGCCACGCCGCACTATCCGCTGTGGTCGCACGCTCTGGCCGCCCTGGTCAGCTATGCTCTGGGCTTGGCCACCCTGGCTGCCATCTGGCTCATCCTCCGGCGTCCCTGGCGTAGGCGAAGGCGCCGGCGTCGGCGACAATCGGCGACAGCCATCGGCGGCGGTGGCAGCCATCAGGTGACGACCATAGCGGCTATTGACGTTGGCGTGAGCGGCGGGAACGGCCTGGCACATCCTCGGCAGCATCAGCAGCAGCGGCTAGCTCTGACTCGCTGCGGCGGCGCTGTTGAAGGTTATCGGCACCGCGCCAACGAGACCAATGGCAATTGCGTTCACGGCTTTGGCGACGGCAACAAGACCGACTCGGCCAAGCCTCTGCTCGGCGCTCCCGCCCCGGCCGGATCGAATGCCACGGCCGGCAGCAGCTCGGCCAACTGCGATCTCGCCGGCCAGGAAGGCGAGCTTGAATCTGACGAGTGCCATTGCAGATCTACGTCTGGGAGCAACGGCGCCAGCGGCAGCGGCGGCTCGTCGGCCCCATTGAGCGCCGTTGCCGCAGCCGACCGGAACAGCCATTGCGGAGCAGCGTGACGCCCCCCTCCCTCCCTGTATGAATGATGATTAGTGCAACACAGCTGTTACACAGGCGCTAATCCTGTAATTCGATTCCATATATATATTTATAGTAAGTTGATTAATCACATAGATTATAAACATTGGAACGCCCAACAGTTGGTGCGAAATCCCTTTTGTTATCATTGGCCACGGATACTAAAATAGCTACGACGTAGATGGGCCACTCAGGCATATATACTTAGCAAAACAGCTTTCTACTGTCAGTTCAGTAGCAAAGAAGAATCCATAAGCTATTTTATAAAAATACAGACAGCTGAAATGACTTTGATAAGTTTAGAAGCCCAAGCTTTCAGGCGTAAACAACTTGCTAATTGGTTCAGCAATAATGTACATTAGCCAGTCCACTGAAATGTACATGGCCGCTTTAGGCTGGAATTCCGAGAATGACAATAAAAATTGGGGCGGGGTGAGGGGGTAGTGTGGAAAGGCGCGGTTGGAGGGTTTGAGGGGGGGGGTAATAAGAGCCTATAAATGAGCTTTGGCTTTAAAAATACATACTAAAAATACTACTAAACTAAAAGTAGCTTACACGCAAATGTGCTGTGTGGCCCATCTAGTTATTCTAGTATCTGTGTTACAGACCAAATCAGGGCTTAATTATTCAAATTATTTTCAGTTATTTTTTTAGTATCGATCTGTCTGTCTGTTGGCTAATATATTTTATTTCTTAATACGCGTAATTATACTCTCTCTTTTTATCAAGCAATCAGGAAATAATGCTTTAATTGTTTTGCCGCGTTAAGTTCGCTGATGCCACGAATTGCCCAGCCAGCCGGCCTCCCCCCGTCTGTCTGTCCAGTGTGTTTCAAATGAGTTACCAGGCGAGAACTTCAGGAATTCATACACTTTTTATTGGTTTCGATATTTATCCTAATCTGCTGCCCCCCCCCCCGACTCTGTTTTGCCCAATCCACATGTTGCTATTCTCACGTGTACACTTTAGCAGGAGATTTCATCTGGTTTTTTAACTGCTTTAACTGCGCCTCACTTACTTTGTGTTTTTTATAAATATTTTTGTGTTCTACTTTCTGCAAGTAGCCGTAACTGCTCTGTTGAATCAGGTGTCTCTGCGTGATTTTGTAACCGCTTTTCTTGTGCTCTGCTATTGCTGCTTTCAGTTCTATTGAGAGCTGCTCCAGCTGCTTGTAATCCTGCAGCTAATCAGCTTCTGTGCTCAGTCTGAGCAGCCTCCCTCTGCAGTTGCTGGGCCAGCCTCCCAGATCCTCAGTTGCTGGTCCATCACCAGCCTCCCAGATCCTCAGTTGCTGGGTCATCACCAGCCTCCCAGATCCTCAGTTGCTGGGTCATCACCAGCCTCCCAGATCCTCAGTTGCTGGGTCATCACCAGCCTCCCAGATCCTCAGTTGCTGGGTCATCACCAGCCTCCCAGATCGTCAGTTTAAACTCGAATCTGGCTGTACTGGCTGAGCTGTGGGTCGTTCTATTTTTTTATTCCCAAACTGTGTTGTCGTTACCTCCTGCTTTACCAAACTACCTCGCTATGTTTTATATGCTCTTTGCATTGTATCTGTTCTCGTGAAGATTGCTGGCTGCATTGGCATTGCCGCCCTGTGTCACCCGCATGCATTGTCATTTCCTCATTTCCATTGGGTTCCATCGTTGATTTATTAATGTGTACATACGCCTAACTGTGGCCCATATTTTTACACTGAGCTTCACCTGTGGCTTTCGCTTTCATTAACATTATGCATTGTATTCTGTATATAGCACTGCGCATTCTGAATTCACAAATTCATTGGGCCCTGGCTAGTTTAAAATAACAATTGAAATGGTCAAATATTAGCTAAGTCTGCTACTAATAGTAGCGTAATGACGCAAAATAATAAGAATCTAGATTTTCTAGATTGTAGACTCTGAAGCTTGGCCCGGTATTAAGCAATCAAGCAACCTGGCGCTCATCTGTACATGCACCGCATCTCCGTACACGCGTAGACCGTAATCCCCCTTTTCTCAGCCAGCTTTTTGTAAATTTTTCTTTCGAAAAATCTTTACTGACTCAGGATTATTTGCTGCGCTTTTTGCTTTTGATTTCGCTTGCTTCTTTCATCCCGTCTATGCCTCCTGTTCTCTTGTTCAGTGGGTCAAAAATCAACTGGGTTAAAATTGTATACTTTCGATACATATCGGCATCGAAGTTTAGCAAGAACTGATGTTGAAATCGATAGTACTCGTAGTAGTAGCTTGATTGTGAGAAAGACACAGCTAGCTTAGACTTCTAGTAAGTACTAGACCCGTCTATTAGGCCCGTCTTCTTTCCGGTTGTCTGGATTTCTTGTTGCGCGTGTTCGACATCAAAGCGCGAGTTCCCCATTTTAAAGACAATATAATTTGAACGAATGCCTACTATGAATAGTCTACTATGATTGAAGCTTATACAGAGGCACTACAGTGATGCTGTTTTCTTCTTGTGTTTAATTTTTTAGCCTAGTGGTTAGAGCGTCGGACTCACGACTGAAAGGTCGGGGGTTCGATTCTCGACCCACTCGCTCGGAAAAATTTGTGTTCTTGAGCAAGGCACTTAACTCTGCATTGCTTCAGTTCACCCAGCTGTAAAATGGGTGCCAGCATTAGCTGGGGTAATTGAGGCTGTGTGTGGCGACCTCCAAGTCCTTGGACTGAACAGCCGTACGCAGCCTTCAGATGCGGCTGAGTCAGAGCTTGCGTGTGCTATGGTACAAGTACAAAACGGCTTTAATCAAGAGGGCAATTGTTCAGTTCAATTCACACACATTACTACAAAATTTGTGCGGAAAATGACGAATACTGAACGATGGCGTGCTGTTGGGATGCTGGAAGTCAATAAGTGAAACTATTCGAAGATTTGATAGGGCCCGAGAGCAGCAATTCGAAGTCCTGCGAGGTTCGGCATGGCTGAACAGCCAGAGCTGATGGCTGTCTGCTTCGAATTTTAGGGCAAACTCGCACTCTCTCAGACACCCTGCTCAAGCGCAGCATGCAAAAAGAGAATCACTGCGCATGTTGTGCGTAGTCAAAGATCAAAATTCAACCCAGGAGTTACGCTACAACGCCGCGAACTAAAAAAGGGGGTGACAGTCAATAACAATGAATTACATTGCTTTTGCAAACTGAAGAGAAGATTGGAGATTCTCCCACTAAGGATTAACTTGCTTGCTGTTTGGCTTGGAAATGCTGTATTGTTGGGGAGCACGGAGTCCTCTCTATCGCATGAAGAGCACCGATCTTTGTACCGACTCAATGGAGAGCAGGACTGACTCAATGGAGGGCAGGACTGACTCAATGGAGAGCAGGACTGACTCAATGGAGAGCAGGACTGACTCAATGGAGAGCAGGACTGACTCAATGGAGAGCAGGACTGACTCAATGGAGGGCAGGACTGACTCAATGGAGAGCAGGACTGACTCAATGGAGAGCAGGACTGACTCAATGGAGAGCAGGACTGACTCAATGGAGAGCAGGACTGACTCAATGGAGAGCAGGACTGACTCAATGGAGAGCAGGACTGACTCAATGTATAGAGCAGGACTGACTCAATGGAGAGCAGGACTGACTCAATGGAGAGCAGGACTGACTCAATGGAGAGTCACTGCACTTGGCTGCATGCTAGGCGGAGGGAGAATGCCAGATTGCCTACTGCAAGGACTAAGCAACTGGACAGCGGAGATCGGACAAATTTTGTGGCGTCAGTCACCCCTCAGACAGAAGATGCTGCATAAGAATTCCGAATTCGGAGCTTAACGAATCGCCCGTCCCCCCCTCCTCTCAGTTCAGCCAATGGTGCAACGGCTCTTGACGAACATTTGGCCGGCAAAAAACAGTTTTATAGCTGGTGTTTTCCTCGCTTTGCACCATTCCAGCTGATAAAAGCCTCTCTATTGCTGGTAGCTGGTATTTCTCTGCTGCTTTTTCAACCTTTGCTTGATTGGCCTGCAGCCTCTTCCCTGTGATGTCGCCGCCGCTGATGCAGTTTCTGCTTTTATTGCTGCTCCTGCTGCACTCCGCTAGAGAAGCCAACGCTCAGCCGGATTTTGGCAGGTGCGTTTATGAATGACCGGAGTTCATCTGTGTTCGGGGTGGGCTCTTAGGATTGTAGTAGGAAACCGGGGATTTTAAGACAAGGAGTCAGGAGATCAGACAAGGAGTCAGGGGATCAGACAAGGAGTCAGGGGATCAGACAAGGAGTCAGGAAGATCAGACAAGGAGTCAGGAAGATCAGACAAGGAGTCAGGGGATCAGACAAGGAGTCAGGGGATCAGACAAGGAGTCAGGAAGATCAGACAAGAAGAATAAGTAAGGATCAGATTAGGAAGTCAGAGTGTCATAGCCAAATTGCAATAGAATTCCATAAATGAAAATTGACTGGCAGGTATCTTGTGTTGCTATGCCGCTGGCTGCATCATAAATTAATGGCAGCATCTTATTCTACATTGCCGCTAGGGTGGAACAGCAATTAACCCCAATAATTGCTACCTGAACTGACCTTGGTGAACTGACGCGGGCGCTGAGTCACAAGAGACTGCGGCGGCGGGGCCTACTGAACAGGAGGGGGGCAGTTGACGTCATGGACTTCTGAATGGAACTTCTGGATCGTGAAAACTAGGAGGCTAGCTTTGATGTGATGATGCTACACAGTGATAGGGATTATAATTTTATCAGACAATGATTGGGATTATAATGGGATCAGACAGTGATTGGGATTATAATGGGATCAGACAGTGATTGGGATTATAATGGGATCAGACGGTGATAGGGATTATAATGGGATCAGACAGTGATTGGGATTATAATGGGATCAGACGGTGATTGGGATTATAATGGGATCAGACGGTGATTGGGATTATAATGGGATCAGACGGTGATTGGGATTATAATGGGATCAGACAGTGATTGGGATTTTAATGGGATCAGACAGTGATTGGGATTATAATGGGATCAGACAGTGATTGGAATTATAATGGGATCCGGCAGTGATAGGGATTATAATGGGATCAGACAGTGATTGGGATTTTAATGGGATCAGACAGTGATTGGGATTATAATGGGATCAGACAGTGATTGGAATTATAATGGGATCCGGCAGTGATAGGGATTATAATGGGATCCGGCAGTGATTGGGATTATAATGGGATCAGACAGTGATAGGGATTATAATGGGATCCGGCAGTGATAGGTATAAAAATCTGGCTTATCGGTTTCCAGTCCAGATACTTAACCTCAAACTCCGTGGCGTCCTTGAGTGCGTTAACGGCGGGTGGGCTGGCGCCCTGACGGACAGCACCTGTTGGAAATCTGGGATCTTTAGAGGGGGGGGGGGAGTTCGAGGCTTCATAAAGCGCGAATGGCTGTTGGGGATTTTCTGAGAGTTTCGGAATCGGGTAGTTCAGATTCAGGAGCATCTGATGCTCTGATGGGCGGCAGACGGGCTGTCAGGGTCGCTCAGCAGGTGCGGGCGGCACGGCACACCTGGAAATTTTTTTTCAATTTGCTTTCTAAAATTCGTTTACCCTAGTTTTGGGAGGCTCTTCGAGGCTATATGATGATATACTGATAGTCTCCTGCATTAAATGTGCATTGCTGCTTTAAAATTATTTGTGTAAATTTGGAACAGATGGCGTGCGCAATCTTGCTAGCTTTCTGGGTAGATTAGATACCAAAACGGTGATTTGGATAAAAATGGGATCTGTAAAATATTGGGATAAAAATGGGATCCAAGAAGGATTGGGATAAAAATATGATCCGAGTGGGATTGGGATAAAAAAGGGATCCGAGAATAGGGATAAGAATGGAGATTACACAGATATCGGGATGAAAGTGGGATTAAACTGTGATTTACCTGTAGTTAGGATGAAAGCAGGATCACAGAGAGAGAGAGAGAGAGAGAGAGAGAGAGAGAAAGAGAGAGAGAGAGAGAGAGAGAGAGAGAGAGAGAGAGAGAGAGAGAGAGAGAGAGAGAGAGAGAGAGAGAGAGAGAGAGGCTGGCTGGGGGGCAGAAAGAGCAAATTCTAGACCTGCTTGGTACTATAGAAAATCGGCAGAAAAGCTTACCAATTCTACCTGAGAGAGCTAGAGAAAAAGATCGATACAAAACAAAATCTGCTTGTCTTCCTGTACCCATGCAGCTGGCACACGGACAAGCTATTTACACACACACTTACACAACCTTATGCTGGAGCTGCACAAGTGGCTTCAATTCTCTGAAACACTTATTAGCGGGCGGGGGCCTAATCAACGACTGTCGTTTGACTCGGCCCAAACTACTTCCCAGGGCCAGCTGAGGGTGGCAGAGGCACAGACAGACAGGCATGAAGAGAGTCTGGACAACTGGGACAAACGGGAAAAGTGCTGGGAAGGCCAGGAAATGACTGACCGAAGTCTATTACTCTCCAGAAACTATAAGGGCCGCAGTGTTGGCCCAGTTTCCGCACCAGCTCGCCTGCATGTAGCGAAACCTGTATTCATAAATGCAGGAAATTGTTGGCTGAAAAATTTGTGCTTACAAATTCTATGAATTTTAATGTGGAATGAACTGTTTTAGAGATTCAGATGTGCTGTTTTAGACTTGTAATAGTTCTGCTTTTTGTTCGGCTTTGTGGGAATACAAAACTTGGGGTGCGAGTAATCATTTCTTGTATAATACTAATTTTGTTAATAAAGTCGGTTGCTTGCTTAAAGATAATGAGGCTTCCCTTAAGCCTTATTAAGAATAATAGTGCGTAAGGGAAATGAGAATCAAAGATAATGAGGCTTAAGGATAATGAAGCTTAATGAGAATAAGGTTTCAGGGCTGTGAGGTTTTAGGGCTGAGGTTTTAGGCTTGTGATGCTTCAGGGCCATGAGGCTTCAGGCCCATGAGGCTTCAGGGCTGTGAGGCTTCAGGGCTGTGAGGCTTCAGGGCTGTGAGGCTTCAGGCCCATGAGGCTTCAGGGCTGTGAGGCTTCAGGGCCATGAGGCTTCAGGGCTGTGAGGCTTCAGGGCTGTGAGGCTTCAGGGCTGTGAGGCTTCAGGGCTGTGAGGCTTCAGGGCTGTGAGGCTTCAGGGCTGTGAGGCTTCAGGGCTGTGAGGCTTCAGGGCTGTGAGGCTTCAGGGCCATGAGGCTTCAGGGCTATGAGGCTTCAGAACTAAAGAGGCTTCAGGGCCATGAGGCTTCAGGGCTGTGAGGCTTCAGAACTAAAGAGGCTTCAGGGCTGTGAGGCTTCAGGGCCATGAGGCTTCAGGCCCATGAGGCTTCAGGGCTGTGAGGCTTCAGAACTAAAGAGGCTTCAGTGTCGTAGCGCTTTAGGGCGGCGAAGCTTCAGGATGCAAAGCCTTATGGACAAAGAGGATGCACATGCTCTGATTAAAACTCTCTCACCTAAATGACAGTCCGACCTCGCACCCGGACAGGAAACTGAGCACGGAGTCGGTCAAGGAGCAGATCCGCTCCCTGTACATGAACATGGACGTGCCAGAGATTGCACCGTTAGGCGACTCTGTTGACGGCCTGTTGAATGTCTCACTCGAGATCGGACGGGTGCTGCGGTTTGCTAATCAGGCGAGTTTTTTGCTGTGCAAATTAGAAATCATCTTTGACATGATCTGCGCATTCTAAGCATTCTTGACATGATCTGCACATTGTAAACATTCTTGAAATGATCTGAACATTCTAAGCATTCTTGACATGATCTGCACATTGTAAACATTTTTGACATGATATTCACATTCTAAACATTCTTGGCATGATCTGCACATTCTAAACATTCTTGACATGTTCTGCACATTCTAAACATTCTTGACATACTTTGCAAAACATTCTAAGCATTTTCACGTTATTTGCATGTTGAACGGTCTCGCAGACTTTGCTGAAATTCCGATCATAACTCGCATTGATTCTCTACCCCCCCCTGCCACTTTGCCAGATCCTGGACATGTCCATCACCCTGGAGCTGCGCTGGCGGCATCGCTTCCTGAAGATGCTCCAGGAGGACCTGCAGTCGGTGCCGCTGAACCGTCAGAATCTGTGGACGCCGCGGATGGCCTTCGTGAATGCGTTGTCCATGGAAGAGGATCAGAACTCGCTCTACCTTCATCTGGCTCCCGGCGACAGGGCAGTGATCTACAGGCTTTGGTGAGTGTGTCTGGGGCAGTGATCTACAGGCTTTGGTGAGTGTGTCTGGGGCAGTGATCTACAGGCTTTGGTGAGTGTGTCTGCGGCAGGGATCTACAGGCTTTGGTGAGTGTGTCTGGGGCAGTGATCTACAGGCTTTGGTGAGTGTGTCTGGGGCAGTAATCTACAGGCTTTGGTGAGTGTGTCTGCGGCAGTGATCTACAGGCTTTGGTGAGTGTGTCTGGGGCAGTGATCTACAGGCTTTGGTGAGTGTGTCTGGGGCAGTAATCTACAGGCTTTGGTGAGTGTGTCTGGGGCCGTAGCCCGGTGGTCTGGTGCGGCGCTCTGATGCGCCAGCGGCCCAGGCTCGATTCCAAGTGCAGTCACAATTATTTGGAACTAAATTGGAATCTCGGCTTGGCTCTGTTCGTCGAGGGTCATTCCCCAAGGCACAGTGAAGTGTACATTCCTAACGATAAATAAAGTTAGGGCCGCTGTACACTCCTGTGTGAGTGTGTGCCTGTGCGTATAACTGCGTACGTATCCGCGCTTTTGTGTGCCTGCTCAGAGGAGTCGGCGGAATGGGCAGCAATGCCTCTCGCCGGTTGTGTGACAATGTCGCTTAAAGTGCGCCAGTGTGCACACAACCCCCCGCCTCTACGAACGTAATTAAAAAAAGAAATGTGCAATTTTGCTACCTATCTAGGCTGTACACTTAAGACGCCATACATTTATAATGCACTTTTATGCTGTTTATCAGCATTTATCAAGCTGTACATTTACCAGGCTGTATGTACTTTTTTTCTGAGGACTTAACAGTCTGTACATTGTGCGTATCCTCATCTGATAGCCATACTCACCACAAACTGCAGGTACCGAGCGAGTGTAAGGTGCGACAGTTCCAGCATTCGGCATCCTCTAGGAGACCAACTGTGCGCGCTTGTCTTTGAAGATAGTAAGCCGATTTGAAGCAACTTCAAGTTCCGGGTTGCTAACTTTCCAGACCTTTGGTCTTTGTTTATCTTAACTCTCTGTCTTCAACCGCAGCTCATCCACAGAGTCGCCGCTCGATTCGGGTGAGTCCGAGCGACCGGCACCGGCTGAAGTGCAGCGAAGTGCGAGGCGGCCAGCACCCTCTGGTATATCGGGTGACCGAGGCGGCCGGTTCTGCTGAGCAGGGTGAGCTCGACTGAAGCACGAACTGTTTGCTCCTACAGTTAGTGAGGCTTCAGTACAGTTAGTGAGGCTTCAGTACAGTTAGTGAGGCTTCAGTACAGTTAGTGAGGCTTCAGTACAGTTAGTGAGGCTTCAGTACAGTTAGTGAGGCTTCAGTACAGTTAGTGAGGCTTCAGTACAGTTAGTGAGGCTTCAGTACAGTTAGTGAGGCTTCAGTACAGTTAGTGAGGCTTCAGTACAGGCAGTGAGGCTTCAGTACAGTTAGTGAGGCTTCAGTACAGTTAGTGAGGCTTCAGTACAGTTAGTGAGGCTTCAGTACAGTTACTTACTTACTTACTTACTTACTACTGACGGGAGGCGCAGGCGCCGCGAATAGGCCGCGAGGCCCCTATCGCAACCCCAAGGTAAAAGAGCACAAGGATTAGCCTTGGGGGTGCGCCCAGTCCCCGCCAGTAGTCGGCAGGTCCGCAGTGGAGGCATCGGCGACCCTCATCCGGCCGGAGTCCCGGACGAAGGCGCGGAGGTCTCGGATATTGTCCGCGGTGGTCAGCTCGTCCATCCGCTGGGGGTGGCCGAGGTATTTGTGCCGCGCCTTGTTGAAGTAAGGGCAGAAGGTGACGTGATGCTCCGCGGTCTCCTCTCCTATGCCACAGAAGGGACAGGTGGGAGGGCAACCGGTTTGCAACGATATATGTCTCTGGAAGAATCCGTGGCCGGTTAGGACCATGCACATCTCCCTGAGGTCGGTTTGTTAAGCGAAATCAGATAATCAGAGACTTTCCTGTTCAGGTTAGGCATGGCAGAGCGGCTCTGCCTGTACTCGGTGCAGCTGTTCCAGTGGAGCTGGTGCTGCTGATGGAGCCACCTGTTGATATGGCGGGTGACTTGCGACCTGGGGGTGGGTAGCCTCATCAGACGGTGGTTGCCGTCTGGGTTGCTGCCCTCCTTGGCGAGAGAGTCCGCGAGCTCGTTGCCCAGGATGTTGCTGTGACCAGGTGTCCAGATAATTCTAATCCTGTTAAGGACTGAGAGAGATTGCACACTGCGGTGGCATTGAGATACTGTAGCAGCGGAGATATTCTCAGTGGTTAAGGCCTTAATAGCAGCTTGGCTATCAGTGTAGAAATTAATGTCAAAATTATTAATGTTCGCCTGAAACAGTTGCTGGGCACACTGCTCAATGGCGCAAATTTCAGCTTGGAAAACTGAGGTGTTCTCACCGAGGTGCAGACTTTCCTGGAGAAGCATCTTACCCTCGTGGAAAATGGCAATACCCGCTCCAGCGCGGCCGTTGAACAGCGAGCCGTCGGTGAAGCAGTGAATGCCCTGGCTGCGCCGGTTCACACCGACATCCAGCGGAATGTTGTCTCGGCCAGGGATGGCGGTCTTGAAGCCCCTCCTGATGTTGAGGGCGGGAGGTCGACTATCCACATTGCCCAGGTCCATGTGGATGTTGTTAAGGTCGCGGCGGACAAAGTCCATATGCGGGATTAATGTTTTCATTGGCATAAAGCCAGAGGGCGCGTTATTTAACGTTTTATCTCTGATAAGCCGGGAGGCAGACTTCATAGCCTCCGCCCTAATAAATAGGTGAAGCGGAGGTAGGTTAAGGATAGTGTTCAGCCCCTCGTAAGGGGTGGACGGGTACGCACCTGTGATGGCACGGCAAATGCTGCCCTGAAGCTGGTACAGCCGCTGACGGGCGGCCTTCTGCTCCAGCACGCTAGTCCAGATGAGACTCGCGTATGTGATACTGGGCCGGATGATGCCGGTATAAATCCAACGGACCGTTCTAGGCGAGAGGCCCCAAGTCGGCCCGATGGCTCTGCGCAGCTGGGCAAAGCAGCGTTTTGCCCGACCGATGACGTTATCAAGGTGCTTCGTCCAGCGCAGGTCATGCGTTAGCGTCACACCGAGGTATTTGACCTCCTTCTTGAAGGGGATGTTTCTGCCATAGACAGTGAGGTTTTTCATCTCCCACTTACGGCGCTTGGTGAAAACGACAGCGACAGTCTTAGTGACGCTGATTTTTAGGCCATGCTGTGTAGCCCAGTCGGCCGCCTTGTCGGCGAATTGCTGCATCAGGTTGCGCAGAGTGGCGGGGTCGGGTCCGCTGACGACCGCGGCAACGTCATCGGCGTAGCCCGCCCTGGTGATACTGCTGGGAATGTCAGCGGTTAGAAGTTCGTCCATGACGAGATTCCAGAGAAGTGGAGTTAGCACGCCACCTTGCGGGCCGCCTTTCATCACCGCCCGGGTGAGGGTAACGCCCATAAGTGTGGATGTCACAAACCTTTTGCGGATCATAAAATAAATCCAGCGAACAATGCTGTGTCTTACATTCCTGCGGGAAAGAGAATTTCTGAAGGAGCGGAAGAGGACATTGTCAAATGCTCCTTCGAAGTCAACGAACAACCCGCAAGCGAGTTGTTTGCTAAGGATGGCACTCTCAATTTTGGAGGTAATGGCGTGGAGAGCATGCTCAGTCGTCCTCCCAGGCTGGAAGGCGTACTGGTACTTACTGACAGGGTCGGAGCGCAGGTCGCACTCTCGAAGCCTCCACAGGATGAGCCTCTCCATCAGCTTAACACAAAAGGAAGTGAGGCTGATGGGCCGGAAGGATTTCACGTTGGTGTAGTCACCCTTAGCAGGTTTCGGGATGAACACGACTCTGGACATTCTCCAGATTGTGGGAATGTAACCTGTGGTATAACAGTCAACAAGCAATTTAGAGAAAGAATCAGCAAAGTTTGCAGCTTTAGCGCCTCCTGCAGGATACAGGGGGCGATATTGTCAGGGCCAGACGATTTATACGGTTTAAAAGAATTTGCTGCCAGCTGGAGTAGCTGGGGGGTGGCGCACTGCTGGAAAAGCTTGTGATCACAAGGCCTGTGGTCATCGACCACGTACTCCGGTTCGTCAACCTGCGGAAAGCAGGTGGAGAAAAGAAGATTTAGCGAACCTTCGGCACTGGTAGTGTAGTTACCATCCAGGTGCAGAAGGGAGTTACACTGAGCTAGCGTGTCGTGCCTGAGAGTCCTGACCAGCCGGGCTGTGGGGTGTTGCCCTTCCAGGCCGGCGCAGTAGGCTTTCCAGGTGGTCTTCTTAGCCCTTCGGATAGCACTTTTGTACATCCTCAGAGCAGAGTGGTAGTTCTCCCAATCCTCTGGGGTATTCGAGCCGTTTGCGAGGCGTTGCAGTCGGCGGGTGTTTTTCTTCATGCGAGTGAGCTCTTGACTCCACCAAGGAGAGTATTTCTTCCTGCAAAACAGCTTACGGGCGTTAGCGCGTATGGCGGTGTTTAGGATCTCAACGAGGGAGTTGCACCGATGCTCAATGCCAGGGAGATCCTCGCTGGAGTCCGGTAAGTTGGCTTCGGTCAGGAGTTTTAGCAGGTCTCTTCGAAAACCTGTCCAGTCGGCCTTTTTCAAATTAAGGCGGTCCCGGTTCTCATGACGGGCTCCGACGGAGCTGATGCTGTACTGAATGTACGAGTGGTCGGAAAGCGATGGGAGGTCATCCCTAACCAGCCAGCTGTGGACCTGATTGAGGGCGTTGTTGGAGACGAGAGTGAGGTCGATAACCTCACGCCGATTAGAGACAATAAATGTGGGTTTGCTGCCTCTGTTGCAAATGTGTAACGAGGAGGAGTTAATGAAATCAATTAGTAAGTCACCGCGCCTGTTAGTATCGCTACTAGACCAGGCAGTGTTGTGGGCGTTAGCATCGCAGCTAACGATAAGCTTCCGATCCTGGAGATTACAGAAGTCCGCCAGCTCCTGCAGGAGGGGGGGAGGGACGTCCTCCTGAATGTCCAGGTAAGCGGAAACGAAGGTCAAGTCAAAGACTGAGAAAGTACACATGTCTTTAGAGCAAAACATTGGCATAATAGTGGCCGGGAGGTCGTTTTTGACGAGGGCGATAGCTCTGGGGGTGTCGTTCGCGCAGAGGTACAGAACCTGATAGCCTGGCGGCAGGCAGGTCGGCTTCCCCTTGCGGGTATACGGTTCCTGAATAAGGTAGATGTCAACTTCCTTGTTGGCAAAGGTGCCTGAAAGGTTGCTAGATGCTGCAAGGGCGTGGTGCAGGTTGATCTGAATAATGTGCAGGTTAACAGGTTGGTTCGCCGGCGGCGGATTATTTATTTGGTTGCTGGTGGCAGTGTCATCATTGGGCTGGCCGTTAAGGTTCGCCCTCAGCGCCCCGCTCCTAGTTTGGCACGGGGTTGGGAACGGCATTACTCGTTCCCAGAGCTATCCGAGCTCACGGACTCACCTCGGCGCCGATCGCCGGCTGGACGACGCCTGAGCAGCAGGTGGAAGACGATCTTCCACGCTCCGATGTAGGCGGCAAAATCGTCCTTCTTGAGGGCGTCTTCCCACTCCGCGGAGAAACCCATGTACAGGGTCTTGCCGGGAGCGCCTTTTGCCGGAACCTCCTTGAAGGCCCGGATACCGTCCTGAGGTAGGTCGGGGTTTTTACTGAGGAGCCGGGCGCGGATCTCCTCGATGCTTCTCGAGCCGGAGTAGAAGGCTCGGTAGCGCCTGCAGGGCGGCGGTGGTCGGGCACGCTCAACGACCAAAGGCGGGAGGGCGGTCGTGCAGGTGTCCCAGGAGATGGACACCAGGTTAGCCAGCGCGAGCTCGAGCTGGGCTTCGTCCTTGAAGGCGAGGATGACGCTGCCGTTGGCGTTTCGAATCGCCTCGACTTTGATGTCGAGGGCGTCGTTTTCCCAGAGGAAGTCATCAATCATGCCGATTGATGCTTCCATCTGGGCGGTGGTCAGCGTACCGCTAGCCGCGCGCACGCAGATTTTAAATTTCGGCTCCGTCGCCACTTTGGCGTACGTGCCAGCATTGGCCTCCTTTGGCCTCTTGGGGTCCAGCGAGGGGTCGGTACGCTCGTCTGGCTGCTGCCTTTTCCGCTCAGAGCCAGCCGAGGTTTTATCATCGCGCCTGCGACGGTTGACGACCTGGAAGCCGTCATTTTGAGACGCCCCTGTAGCGGGGGTAGAGGTGGACGCACCTGAGCGAGGTGTGGGGGTTTCCGCGGGATTCGCGGCAGAATCAACCTCCATGTTGGAGGGTTGGGGGATTGACGGACCCCCGGCCGCGGGAATTGACGGCTCCCGAGCCGTGTCAGGTGGTTTTGATTTATCCATGCAGAGTAGGCTGAAATGGAAAAACTGAAATGTAGAAAAGAGGGGGGGTAACCGCTCGGGGACTGGATATACCCCCAGCCAGCTCCGTGGAGCTACCCTCTGCCACGGTAAACAGCAGAGAAGCTTTGGGTTGCCGTCTTATCCCAGGATTGCTCCCAGGCGAGGCTCCGGCAGGCCCCCGGTCCACACTCTGCAAGATCAGGGGGCGGGAGGCCGGCTGCGGGCTTGGGACACAGGCGCCAGGTCGAGTTGACAGCCGACGCCCGAGCCCTCCCCCACAAGAGCGGCCCTCGAGAACCCGTGTGGTACCAGTTGCAACTAAGGGCTGTCGATGGGTAGTTGGCGCTTAGCCAGCAGCCAACTACTTAGCAGCCACCTGCCCCGCAAAAAAGCAGCAGGGGGGATCCGTCCCCCACCAGCAGACCAAGACGAGGAAGCTAGCCGCTTCCACGCCAGGCCAGAACGAAAAGGAGGGGGAAGAGCCTCCTCGAAAAACGAAAAGCTGGCGGATGTCACAGAGTCCCTCGGTTTAAGTTGCCGTTTGCCCCCCTTCAGTACAGTTAGTGAGGCTTCAGTACAGTAAGTGAGGCTTCAGTACAGTAAGTGAGGCTTCAGTACAGTTAGTGAGGCTTCAGTACAGTTATTGAGGCTTCAGTACAGTTAGTGAGGCTTCAGTACAGTTAGTGAGGCCTGAGTACAGTTAGTGAGGCTTCAGTACAGTTAGTGAGGCCTGAGTACAGTAAGTGAGGCTTCAGTACAGTAAGTGAGGCTTCAGTACAGTTAGTGAGGCTTCCGTACAGTTAGTGAGGCTTCAGTACAGTTAGTGAGGCTTCAGTACAGTTAGTGAGGCTTCCGTACAGTTAGTGAGGCTTCAGTACAGTAAGTGAGGCTTCAGTACAGTTAGTGAGGCTTCAGTACAGTTAGTGAGGCTTCCGTACAGGCAGTGAGGCTTCAGTACAGTTAGTGAGGCCTGAGTACAGTTAGTGAGGCTTCAGTACAGTTAGTGAGGCCTGAGTACAGTTAGTGAGGCTTCAGTACAGTAAGTGAGGCTTCAGTACAGTTAGTGAGGCTTCCGTACAGTTAGTGAGGCTTCAGTACAGTAAGTGAGGCTTCAGTACAGTTAGTGAGGCTTCAGTACAGTTAGTGAGGCTTCAGTACAGTTAGTGAGGCTTCAGTACAGTTAGTGAGGCTTCAGTACAGTTCGTGAGGCCTGAGTACAGTTAGTGAGGCTTCAGTACAGTTAGTGAGGCTTCAGTACAGTTAGTGAGGCCTGAGTACAGTTAGTGAGGCTTCAGTACAGTTAGTGAGGCTTCAGTACAGTTAGTGAGGCTTCAGTACAGTTAGTGAGGCCTGAGTACAGTTAGTGAGGCTTCAGTACAGTTAGTGAGGCTTCAGTACAGTTAGTGAGGCTTCAGTACAGTTAGTGAGGCTTCAGTACAGTTAGTGAGGCTTCAGTACAGTTAGTGAGGCTTCAGTACAGTTAGTGAGGCTTCAGTACAGTTAGTGAGGCTTCAGTACAGTAAGTGAGGCTTCAGTACAGTTAGTGAGGCTTCAGTACAGTTAGTGAGGCTTCAGTACAGGCAGTGAGGCTTCAGTACAGTTAGTGAGGCTTCAGTACAGTTAGTGAGGCCTGAGTACAGTTAGTGAGGCTTCAGTACAGTTAGTGAGGCCTGAGTACAGTTAGTGAGGCTTCAGTACAGTAAGTGAGGCTTCAGTACAGTTAGTGAGGCTTCAGTACAGTTAGTGAGGATTCAGTACAGTCAGTGAGGCTTCAGTACAGTTAGTGAGGCTTCAGTACAGTTAGTGAGGCTTCAGTACAGTTAGTGAGGCTTCAGTACAGTTAGTGAGGCCTGAGTACAGTTAGTGAGGCTTCAGTACAGTAAGTGAGGCTTCAGTACAGTTAGTGAGGCTTCAGTACAGTTAGTGAGGCTTCAGTACAGTTAGTGAGGCTTCAGTACAGTTAGTGAGGCCTGAGTACAGTTAGTGAGGCTTCAGTACAGTTAGTGAGGCTTCAGTACAGTAAGTGAGGCTTCAGTACAGTTAGTGAGGCTTCAGTACAGTTAGTGAGGCTTCAGTACAGGCAGTGAGGCTTCAGTACAGTTAGTGAGGCTTCAGTACAGTTAGTGAGGCTTCAGTACAATTAGTGAGGCTTCAGTACAGTTAGTGAGGCTTCAGTACAGTAAGTGAGGCTTCAGTACAGTTAGTGAGGCTTCAGTACAGTTAGTGAGGCTTCAGTACAGTTAGTGAGGCTTCAGCACAGTCAGTGAGGCTTCGAGACAGTCAGTGAGGCTTCGGGACAGTCAGTGAAGCTTCAGTACAGGCAGTGAGGCTTCAGTACAGTCAGTGAGATTTCAGTATAAACTGTGAGACTTCAGAAAATTCGTTGAGGCTTCAGGATAGTCGGTGAGGCTTCAAGACATTTATTGAGGCTTCAGAATAGTTGGTAAGGCTTCAGGATAATCAGTGAGGCTTCAGGATAATCAGTGAGGCTTCAGGATAGTTGTTAGGCTTCAGGATATTCAGTGAGGCTTCAAGATAGTTGGTGAGGCTTCAGGATAATCAGTGAGGCTTCAGGATAGTTGGTGAGGCTTCAGGATAATCAGTGAGGCTTCGGGATAGTTATTGAGGCATCAGGATAGTTGGTGAGGCTTCAGGATAATCAGTGAGGCGTGAGGCTTCGGGATAGTTATTGAGGCATCAGGATAGTTAATGAGGCTTCAGGAAAGTTATTGAGGCTTCAGAATAGTTTGTAAGGCTTCAGGATAATCATCGAGGCTTCGGGATAGTTGGTGAGGCTTCAGGATAATCAGTGAGGCTTCAGGATAATCAGTAAGGCTTCGGGATATTTGGTGAGGCTTCAGGATAATCATCGAGGCTTCGGGATAGTTGGTGAGGCTTCAGGATAATCAGTGAGGCTTCAGGATAGTTGGTGAGGCTTCAGGATAATCAGTGAGGCTTCGGGATAGTTAGCTCGTATTGAGGCATCAGGATAGTTGGTGAGGCTTCAGGATAATCAGTGAGGCGTGAGGCTTCGGGATAGTTATTGAGGCATAAGGATAGTTAGTGAGGCTTCAGGACAGTTATTGAGGCTTCAGAATAGTTGGTAAGGCTTCAGGATAATCATCGAGGCTTCGGGATAGTTGGTGAGGCTTCAGGATAATCAGTGAGGCTTCAGGTAATCAGTGAGGCTTCAGGGTAATCAGTGATTAGGGTCAGGGTTATTTAAAAAATCTCACTTCCACAGCTCGCGGGCTGAGACTGCAGGCGCAGGTGTGCATCCGGTCGGACCTGCTGAGCACGGCGGCCTCGCCTGAGCTTCGCCGTTGCATTCTGGCGGGTCTCCTCACCCTGTTGTGTCTGTCCAGTCTGTTTCTGCTCATTGAATGCCCAGCCGCTCGGGTCTGCGTGAATCTGCTGGCGCTTCACTGCATCGTGCAGGTGAGACTTTTGCCTTCTGCTCTGAGTTTCTATTTTTTGTTTGAGATTCACTGAACTTAAATTTTCTTTGAAATTTCCTTTTGAAATTATTAGATGATGCCGCTGATTCTCGCTAATTTGTATATAATCCCGTTAAAGAGAGTCTCACAGAATCTCATAGAATCTCACAGATTCTCACAGAATCTCACAGATTCTCACAGAATCTCACAGATTCTCACAGAATCTCACAGATTCTCACAGAATCTCACAGATTCTCACAGAATCTCACAGATTCTCACAGAATCTCACAGATTCTCATAGAATCTCACAGATTCTCATAGAATCTCACAGAATCTCATAGAATCTCACAGAATCTCATAGAATCTCACAGAATCTCATAGAATCTCACAGAATCTCATAGAATCTCACAGAATCTCATAGAATCTCACAGAATCTCACAGAATCTCACAGAATCTCACAGAATCTCATAGAATCTCACAGAATCTCATAGAATCTCACAGAATCTCACAGATTCTCACAGAACCTCACAGAATCTCTGAGATTCTCACAAAATCTAATTGAAACTCACAGAATGCCACAAAATCTCACAGCTTCTCACAGGATCTCACAGAATCTCATTAAGCACGATAAACTCTCAAAGAATCCCCAGAGGCAGTCTCACAGTAGAGTACCAAGAGAATTCTACTCAAAATTCACCCCCCGCCCAGGCGTGGCAGCTCCCACAGCCGCTATCCATTCTGGATGCCTGGCACGCCGTCGCCTGCATCGTCGCCGTCTGCTGCCTTCTGAGCGCCGCTGCCGACTCCGTCGCCTCGCCCGGCTCCGCCTCCACCGACAGTTGCTGCTGCTGTTGCTGCTTCTGCAGCCGCAGCGATGCTCGCGACGACGGTGGCAACGAGGAAGACCGCGATGACGATGGTGAGCGACACGTCGACGGCTCCGACGCGAACAAAAATGGCGCCGGCGCCGGCAAGGTGAGAGTTCGGTTTGCTGTGCGGCCTTGCCTGCGTTTTTCCAAGTATAATATCAATAGTAGCAAAGTTAGGACGCTACTGTCTAGCTACTCACAGTAGCTGATTGGCGCAGACATTCATACCGTATTATGATCTCAACCCTATCCTTGCCTATGTTTTTATTCCCATCCTTTTTTATCCCCGTAATTTTAATCCTCATACTATGATACCCGTAGTCCTTTGAGATCACATCCTTTGATTACCTCTACCTTTAATTGCCCCATCCTTTGAGCTCGCCCATGCTTAATCCCCTCCCTGATCCCCTCCCTGATCTCATCCCCGATCCCATCCCTGATCCCCTCCCTGATCCCGTCCCTGATCCCGTCCCTGATCCCATCCCTGATCCCGTCCCTGATCCCGTCCCTGATCCTATCCCTGAAACCATCCCCGATCTCCACCCCATCGGCAGGCGGCCTACCGCTCGCCCATCACGGCCTACTCGAAGGCGCCGCGGTCGACATCCGCCGCGGCGGCCGCCCTCGTGCTGTCAGACTCGTCGGATCATCTCGATCTGTTCAGCACGGCGGGTATCGATGCGTCGGTCGGCCGAGCTGCCGGACATGGTCGAGGCAGCGGCCGGCATCATCGTCGACGTCGTCAAGTTCGCTGCTGCCGGCTGTGCCGCCGCCTGCTGAGAGCCGCCCTGCCGCTGGCCTGGGTGGCCTTCAGCGCCGCCTACTGGGCTGTCCTGGCTGTCACTGCGCCTCTGTGCGAGACCCTGCTGCCTGAGTGCTTCCCTGCTGCTGCCTGAGTGCTTCCCTACTGCCTGAGTGCTCCCTGCTGCCTGGGTGCTTCCCTACTGCCTGAGTGCTCCCTGCTGCCTGAGTGCTCCCTGCTGCCTGAGTGCTCCCTGCTGCATGAATGCTTTCCTGCTGACTGAGTGCTCCCTGCTGCCTGAGTGCTCCCTGCTGCATGAATGCTTTCCTGCTGCATGAATGCTTTCCTGCTGACTGAGTGCTCCCTGCTGCCTGAGTGCTCCCTGCTGCCTGAGTGCTCCCTGCTGCATGAATGCTTTCCTGCTGCATGAATGCTTTCCTGCTGCCTGAGTGCTCCCTGCTGCCTGAGTGCTCCCTGCTGCCTGAGTGCTCCCTGCTGCCTGAGTGCTCCCTGCTGCCTGAGTGCTCCCTGCTGCCTGAGTGCTCCCTGCTGCATGAATGCTTTCCTGCTGCATGAATGCTTTCCTGCTGACTGAGTGCTCCCTGCTGCCTGAGTGCTCCCTGCTGCCTGAGTGCTCCCTGCTGACTGAGTGCTCCCTGCTGCCTGAGTGCTCCCTGCTGACTGAGTGCTCCCTGCTGCCTGAGTGCTCCCTGCTGCCTGAGTGCTCCCTGCTGCCTGAGTGCTCCCTGCTGCATGAATGCTTTCCTGCTGACTGAGTGCTCCCTGCTGCCTGAGTGCTTTCCCGCTGACTGACAGCAGCAAGCCTGACTAGCTAAATCTCCATTTACGGACTGACCCAGGCCAGTTTAATGTCTTTTTTTACAATATAAATTGGTAACCACCAAGTTCTTATACAATTGTAAATGATTTGCTTCATTATTCCCGAATATTTTTTCGATACAATCGCAACAATCTACTTCACATATAAGTAATGTCTCTTAATTAATCGTAAACTCCTAACTCACTTAAACTCTTTATTGTTGTTTACGACTCAAGCTTTGTTACCACAGTGAAATCTGCAAACTTCGTAAAAGAATCTATTAAAGAATCTGCAAATTATTTGTTTATAATACAGTCATGGTTAGGCCTCAAATATCTGAGTCCATTTTCCTCACAAACCGCGCTAATAGTCACACCTAGCTACTTGTAGTAGAAATGCGAGCACTGGCATCGATAAATGTTGTCTCAACTTGAATAAAATTAATTGTAATGAAAATGCATTTCACGTACTCACTGGAACTACAACTGAAGGACCCCATTGAAGGATACAGGGGCATGGGACAACCCACTGGAGGATAAAAGAGCATGGGACAACCCACTGGAGGATACAATGGCATGGGACAACCCACTGGAGGATACAGGGGCATGGGACAACCCACTGGAGGATAAAAGAGCATGGGACAACCCACTGGAGGATACAGAGGCATGGGACAACCCACTGGAGGATACAATGGCATGGGACAACCCACTGGAGGATACAGGGGCATGGGACAACCCACTGGAGGATAAAAGAGCATGGGACAACCCACTGGAGGATAAAAGAGCATGGGACAACCCACTGGAGGATAAAAGAGCATGGGACAACCCACTGGAGGATACAGAGGCATGGGACAACCCACTGGAGGATACAAGGGCATGGGACAACCCACTGGAGGATACAGAGGCATGGGACAACCCACTGGAGGATAAAAGAGCATGGGACAACCCACTGGAGGATAAAAGAGCATGGGACAACCCACTGGAGGATAAAAGAGCATGGGACAACCCACTGGAGGATACAGGGGCAAGCGGCAACCCAACTCCGTCACTCTTAAACTCCCCTGAGTAACTTATGCCCTGCAACCATTACTCGTAAATAATCTCTCCGCCTTACTTTTACTCTGCATAATTTGACCTATTTCGCGTTGAAAGTGTCTCAACTTAACATTTTTTATTGTCATATCTGCGGGTCGCCATCATAAGCTCGAAAAATCATATCGTCGAAAATAAGGCTCCATCACAATCTCGAAAAGTCATAAGCTCGAAAAATCATATCGTCGAAAACAAGGCTCCATCACAATCTCGAAAAGTCATAAGCTCGAAAAATCATATCGTCGAAAATAAGGCTCCATCACAATCTCGAAAAGTCATAAGCTCGAAAAATCATATCGTCGAAAACAAGGCTCCATCACAATCTCGAAAAGTCATAAGCTCGAAAAATCATATCGTCGAAAATAAGGCTCCATCACAATCTCGAAAAGTCATAAGCTCGAAAAATCATATCGTCGAAAATAAGGCTCCATCACAATCTCGAAAAGTCATAAGCTCGAAAAATCATATCGTCGAAAATAAGGCTCCATCACAATCTCGAAAAGTCATAAGCTCGAAAAATCATATCGTCGAAAATAAGGCTCCATCACAATCTCGAAAAGTCATAAGCTCGAAAAATCATATCGTCGAAAATAAGGCTCCATCACAATCTCGAAAAGTCATAAGCTCGAAAAATCATATCGTCGAAAACAAGGCTCCATCACAATCTCGAAAAGTCATAAACTCGAAAAATCATATCGTCGAAAAATTTAGCAGCCACCATCACAAGCTCGAAAAATCACATCGTCGAAACCCCAAGGCACTAACCCTAACCCCAAGGCACTAACCCTAACCCCAACCCTAACCTAACCCTAAACCCTAACTTAAAGGCACTAGTTCTAACCCCGACCCTAACCCTAAACCCTAACCCTAAGGCACAAGTTCTAACCCCAACCCTAAACTTAACCCTAAACCCTAACCCTAAGGCACAAGCTCTAACCCTAACCATGTTCGAGCTTGTGATGGTGGTTGCTAAACTTTTCGACGATATGACTTTTCGAGCTTATGATTTTTCGAGATTGTGATGGTAGATGCTTTTCGACGATGTGACTTTTCGAGCTTGTGATGGCACCCATATCTGCCCCCTGTTTATATGAGCGCAATACTGAACACAAAAGGTTTCTAGAGTCGGTTACTCGTGGGTAGCCCCCCCCCTTAGGGTTGGTCGGAGACAGGAGGTCTCTGGTTGGTTGGCCTGTTAGCCGTCCGCCCCTCCTCTCCATTCGCAGCCAAGAGAGGGACAATAAATAGCGTATTCGGATTGAGGAGGCTTGAAGCTCAGCCCCCCTCCCTCCAGAACGGCTGCTATTCTATAAAGCAGACCTCTTTACTCAGCCTGTTCTCTCTGTGCATCAAGCAGTCTTGTTCGCCACTTACCCTCCCTTCTCAAGTGTCTTTTCGAATATTCGAATCTTTAATTTCCTCTTGAGTTGTCTAGTTGAATATATATTTTTTGTTTTGCCTGCAAAAGAATCCAAACACCTCCATAAAGATGTTGCTTTTGCTATAATGAGCATTTCTACATTGGTGCGGCAATGCCGAAGTTAAAGAGAACATTGCCTCGGCTGCTTGTTCGGTTGCTGCTCCTGCTGTTCGGCCTTCTTTTGGACTGTAAGTGTGCGATTACTGGTCCATACCTGTCACGTTAATCATTCTGCTGAGCTGTTTTTGGAGCTGCCTAGGTTTATGCTTGTGGCGCGCTTCAAATTGTGCATGTGGCGCCTAGGTTTATGCTTGTGGCGCGCTTCAAATTGTGCATGTGGCGCCAAGGTTTATTATGCTTGTGGCGCTTTAAGTTGTGCATGTGGCGCCAAGGTTTATTATGCTTGTGGTGCTTTAAGTTGTGCATGTGGCGCCAAGGTTTATTATGCTTGTGGCGCTTTAAGTTGTGCATGTGGCGCCAAGGTTTATTATGCTTGTGGTGCTTCGAGTTGTGCATGTGGCGCTAAGGTTTATTATGCTGGTGGCGCCAGCAAGGTTTCTGCTTGTAGTGCAAGGGTTTCTGCTTGTGGCGCTTCAAGTTGTGCATGTGGCGCCTAGGTTCATTGTGCTTGTGGCGCCTAAGTTTGTTTGTGGCGCCTATAGGTTTATTTTACTTGCGGCGCGCCAAGATTCCAGAAACAATAGTTGGAAGCTTTAGGACTTCATTATCTATTAGTCACCGGACAGCACAGCCCTTCACCGTATTCTATGTGTGAGTGCCAGCCCCCTACGCCCCATCCGGCACAGTAAATCAAGCTCGCCTTTCTCATGCCGCCGCCACCCTATGGCCCTGTCAAAGCGGACAAAGACCATACAAGAGGCAGGCATGCGTGAGAGCAACAGATGCCGGAACCGTAGGCAGGTAATAGTAAGAGTGGTTGTCTTGCTGATGGTGAAAAAAAATTGTAGGAGTAAGTGGCAGTGGAGTATGGGAAGGCTCTGGAGGCTTAGCTATGTAAAAAATAGTGGTTACGCAATCGGGTCTGACTGGTTGAACAACCCCCCACCCCAGCAGCCACTCCGTGGCTGGCATAGAAATATTGGGAATATTTGGAGTGGAGGAAGACTGCAGTATGAGGATTTCTCAGAGCCAAAATATTTCCTAGAATTTCCCTTTCCCG
Source organism: Macrostomum lignano (assembly GCA_002269645.1). Taxonomy (NCBI): domain Eukaryota; kingdom Metazoa; phylum Platyhelminthes; family Macrostomidae; genus Macrostomum; species Macrostomum lignano. The sequence goes on along the minus strand of NIVC01001849.1, from coordinate 79,258 downwards.
CTAGGCTAATTAATTATCAACAATGAGGGCAGGAGGGTTGCCGACAATGGCAGGTTTGACTGCGACTTGACTTGAGTCCGCCCAGTTTCCCTTATCCCTGAGCCTAACCTGCCCAAGTGACGATGGGCGGCTGCGAGGAGGGCGGAGAGTTTTTGTGATGGAGAAGAATCCAGCTTCACCCGCGCAGTCAGGTGGGGGCCTTTGGCTAGCCAAGGGTTTCCTCAACTTTCTCCTCTGGGACTCCAATATTTGGAGCGCACAAAGCGCAGTGAGTCACTGCAGCATGCAGCGGCTTCTTATATATTTCCCATCGCTTGTCCGCCAATTCCCAGAATTCAGCAGGCCGTATTATCCCATAATTCTTATTGAGGTCGCTCCGCAAACTAATTCTAAAAACGTTCAACTTTGAGAATTGTCCAGTTTGTGAATTGTCCAGTTTGTTAAGTGTCCAGTTTGTGAAGTGACCAGTTTGTCAAGTGTCCAGTTTGTGAATTGTCCAGTTTGTGAAGTGTCCAGTTTGTGAAGTGTCCAGTTTGTGAATTGTCCAGTTTTTGAAGTGTCCAGTTTGTGAAGTGTCCAGTTTGTGAAGTGTCCAGTTTGTGAATTATCCAGTTTGTGAATTGTCCAGTTTGTGAAGTGTCCAGTTTGTGAAGTGACCAGTTTGTGAAGTGTCGGGTTTGTGAATTGTCCAGTTTGTGAATTGTCCAGTTTGTGAAGTGTCCAGTTTGTGAATTTTCCAGTTTGTAAAGTGTCTAGTATAAGATGAATAGTTTGAGACCAGATTCTTGAGTCGCAATATGTATTTATGCAGCTACAAATATGATACTTTCTGCAAATCAACCTTGCTGCTTCTTGCGACAATTAAAGAAAAACAAGCTTCCAAGTCGGAGAACTGGGTACAGAGTAGCCGACAAGCAAATTTTAATATTATTCTAGTATTTTATGAATGCTGAAGAATAGCCTGACCACCACCAGCTGCTATAGGCAGGTCCGAGCCTCATTTCCCTCAGCGGCAATTGAAATTTTACAATCTCCCCCGCCCGGTATTGGCGATAGCGCAGTAGCCGATGCGGCGATAATAAAATGCCGATAGTTAATCTGCCTTGCCGAGCTGCGCAACAAATTAGCGCTGCAGTGCAGAGAATGCTGCTCAAGTGAGGTGTTGCCTCTCTCTCTCTCTCCAGGGCGAAAAACACGATTTAATGACCCTGTGCTCCAGCTAACAACCTGTCTGCCTGCTGCTGCTTGGGGGTTGGCTTTGCTTTTTACAAGTGCGGCTGTTGTAGGGCAAGGCTGAGTGTCAATTAGCCAGCTGCACTCTGCTGGCTGCTGTTCGCACCTGCCTATGTCTGTCTACTTGCCTGCCTGCCTGCCTGCCTGCCTGCCTGCCTGCCTGCCTGCCTGCCTGCCTGCCTGCCTGTCTGTCTGCCTGCCTATCTGTCTGTCTGTCTGTCTGCCTGTCTGTCTGCCTGCCTGCCTGCCTGCCTGCCTGTCTGTGTGTCTGTCTGTCTGTCTGTCTGTCTGCCTGCCTGTCTGCCTGCCTGCCTGCCTGTCTGTCTGTCTGTCGGTCTGTCTGTCTGTCTGTCTGTCTTCTTGCCTGCCTGCCTTTCCGTCTGTCTGTCTGCCTGCCTGCCTGCCTGTCTGTCTGTCTGTGTCTTATTGTCCTAGTTTTCTAATGTTCTAATGGCTTGGTTACAGGCACTTTTTCATTCGAACAGTCCCCAATCTTAATTCAGAGCGGCGTGACCCTAGAAACAG
>NIVC01001849.1:50000-72500 GCA_002269645.1 Macrostomum lignano | reverse complement strand
TAACTAACTAACTAACTAACTAACTAACTAACTAACTAACTAACTAACTAACTAACTAACTAACTGACTGACTGACTAACTGACTAACTAACAAACTAATTAACTAACTAACTAACTAACTAACTGACTAACTGACTAACTAACAAACTAATTAACTAACTGACTAACCGACAAACATATTGCAATTTAAATAGTTTCCTATTAGAATTTAACTGGAAGAAGTTAGCAAGAACGGAAGTCTTGAAGTAGTTTATATAATGGATTCACACCAGAATCGAGACAATTATTCATCGAAGATCGAATATGACGTCCTCATTAATAAGCTTCGCCATTAGTTAACTATAAAAAAAGTGTGCCGAAACCTCCCGTTTTCAATTTTAAACCCAGCACACTACCACCCACGCTGCAGTGCACGGGCAAGAGGGGTTTGTGGCGGGTCAGTTCAGAATGAAAATGAGAGAGAGAGAAAGACAAAACTTGATGGAGCTCTGGGCGAGAGTGTATTGGCGAGAGAAAACAGTATGGCAAAGCAGAGACGGCTGCAGTGCACTGCACTGTGTGTGTGCTCTGCGATAACCAGAATTCACCTTGCCCACCTCAGAATTAACCCCCATGAGACCCATAAGCTTCATGGGCAAGTGCTCAGCCTGACTGCACATAATTAGATGAGAAGCCCTGTTATACTCATAGAGTAGGGAAGGACGCCCTGTAGAAAGCAGGTTGAGCAGTATATTTTTTTTCAATTTCGAGACCACACACGAGGCCGATAGAAGAAGCGCAGCCTAAACCGCTTTTTTAGATATGGAATTTTTTAATATAGCGATTATAATGATAATTATAATGCAATATTGTACGCTTTTGCAAATCAATTTGGGTAGTTTTGCATCCACTTGTAGTGTCATAGTCAAAGTCAGTCGTATAGTGAGGCGCCCCGGCACATTTCTGCTCGGAGGATTGGTTGCAGACAAGATTTTAGCGCCACAGACAAGATTCCAGCGCCACAGACAAGATTTTAGCGATGCAGACAAGATTTTAGCGCTACAGGCAAGATTTTAGCGTCACAGACAAGATTCCAGCGCCACAGACAAGATGTTAGCGATGCAGACAAGATTTTAGCGATGCAGACAAGATTTTAGCGATGCAGACAAGATTTTAGCGCCACAGACAAGATTCCAGCGCCACAGACAAGATGTTAGCGATGCAGACAAGATTTTAGCGCTACAGGCAAGATTTTAGCGTCACAGACAAGATTTTAGCGATGCAGACAAGATGTTAGCGATGCAGACAAGATTTTAGCGATGCAGACAAGATGTTAGCGATGCAGACAAGATTTTAGCGCCACAGACAAGATTTTAGCGATGCAGACAAGATTTTAGCGATGCAGACAAGATGTTAGCGATGCAGACAAGATTTTAGCGATGCAGACAAGATTTTAGCGATGCAGACAAGATTTTAGCGATGCAGACAAGATTTTAGCGATGCAGACAAGATGTTAGCGATGCAGACAAGATTCCAGCGCCGCAGACAAGATTTTAGCGATGCAGACAAGATTTTAGCGCCACAGACAAGATGTTAGCGATGCAGACAAGATTTTAGCGCCACAGACAAGATGTTAGCGATGCAGACAAGATTTTAGCGCCACAGACAAGATTTTAGCGATGCAGACAAGATGTTAGCGATGCAGACAAGATTTTAGCGATGCAGACAAGATTTTAGCGATGCAGACAAGATTTTAGCGATGCAGACAAGATTTTAGCGATGCAGACAAGATTTTAGCGATGCAGACAAGATGTTAGCGATGCAGACAAGATTTTAGCGATGCAGACAAGATTTTAGCGATGCAGACAAGATTTTAGCGATGCAGACAAGATTTTAGCGATGCAGACAAGATTTTAGCGATGCAGACAAGATTTTAGCGCCACAGACAAGATTTTAGCGATGCAGACAAGATTTTAGCGATGCAGACAAGATTTTAGCGCCACAGACAAGATTTTAGCGATGCAGACAAGATTTTAGCGATGCAGACAAGATGTTAGCGATGCAGACAAGATTTTAGCGATGCAGACAAGATTTTAGCGATGCAGACAAGATGTTAGCGATGCAGACAAGATTTTAGCGATGCAGACAAGATGTTAGCGATGCAGACAAGATTCCAGCGCCACAGACAAGATGTTAGCGATGCAGACAAGATTTTAGCGATGCAGACAAGATGTTAGCGATGCAGACAAGATTTTAGCGCCACAGACAAGATTTTAGCGATGCAGACAAGATTTTAGCGATGCAGACAAGATGTTAGCGATGCAGACAAGATTTTAGCGATGCAGACAAGATTTTAGCGATGCAGACAAGATTTTAGCGCCACAGACAAGATTCCAGCGCCACAGACAAGATGTTAGCGATGCAGACAAGATTTTAGCGATGCAGACAAGATTTTAGCGCCACAGACAAGATTTTAGCGATGCAGACAAGATTTTAGCGATGCAGACAAGATGTTAGCGATGCAGACAAGATTTTAGCGATGCAGACAAGATTTTAGCGATGCAGACAAGATTTTAGCGATGCAGACAAGATTTTAGCGATGCAGACAAGATGTTAGCGATGCAGACAAGATTCCAGCGCCACAGACAAGATTTTAGCGATGCAGACAAGATTTTAGCGCCACAGACAAGATGTTAGCGATGCAGACAAGATTTTAGCGCCACAGACAAGATGTTAGCGATGCAGACAAGATTTTAGCGCCACAGACAAGATTTTAGCGATGCAGACAAGATTTTAGCGATGCAGACAAGATTTTAGCGCTACAGGCAAGATTTTAACGCCACAGAAAAGATTTTAGCGCCACAGACAAAGATTCTAGTGATTTAGAAAAAATTTGAATTGCGAAGTGCTGTCTACTAGGTATATGAGACTATAATTAATTACTAACTTTGCGAATAAAGCAATTTGGCCAGCTACCCCGGCCCTCTATTGAAAGACTTTTCTATACAATAATGACTGGCAAAAAAGCCACTAGCCATTGTTAAGTTGCACTCCGGGGCAGGAATGGGAGGAGCGCAAGCTATTGAGAAAAGTCTGAGGGCATCAGCTCGCATCCTGTACTCTGCACTGCTTTAGTTGTAGTTTTGTGCAGACAGGCAGACAGGCGCTGAGTCAGACACTGAGTTTCTACTGATGGCAAATAATGGAAAATTTATGAGATAACTACAGCTTTTTGGGCCCAACGTGATCAAATCGTGACTCAGATAGATAGATAGGGACTCATATTCCCTTTTCACCTTTGTTTTGCCTTCTAAAGATCGTTCGGATCTGGCGCCGCATTCGGCCACCAACCGTTCTGTGTCCGGGCGTTTCGGACAGACCGACTGGCAACGAAATCGGCCAGTAGATGAGAGCGAGACGGGAAAGCCGGGGACAAAGGAGACCGATGGGAACTGTGAGTCTGCGGTCTTTGCTGCTGGGACTGTGAGGGATAGTGACGCTCTGGGATAATGGCGCTTTGGGATAGTGGCGCTCTGGGATAATGGCGCTCTGGGATAGTGCGGCTTTGGGATAGTGGCGCTTTGGGATAGTGGCGCTTTGGGATAGTGGCGCTTTGGGATAGTGGCGCTTTGGGATAGTGGCGCTTTGGGATAATGGCGCTTTGGGATAGTGGCGCTTTGGGTTGGGATAGTGGCGCTTTGGGTTGGGATAGTGGCGCTTTGGGATAGTGGCGCTTTGGGATAATGGCGCTTTGGGATAGTGGCGCTTTGGGATAGTGGCGCTTTGGGATAGTGGCGCTTTGGGATAGTGGCGCTTTGGGATAGTGGCGCTTTGGGATAGTGGCGCTTTGGGATAGTGGCGCTTTGGGATAGTGGCGCTTTGGGATAGTGGCGCTAGAGAAGACGGCTCCAGCCTGTATAAATAGCGCGATGGCGCCAGATTAAAGTGCCGAGCGTTAGAAATTGTGACGCAGTCTATAAAAGAAGACAGGCAAGAACTGAAGCACTTGTGCAAGAAGTGGCAAAGTTTACGAATGAAAATTTGTCAGTCTGCCATGGCTTTTCCGCAAAATTGCACAAGACGGTTAATCGGTAGTCTAGAGAAGCGCGAGGTGCAGCCAGACTAGGGGGGGGGGCGGCTATTTATCTTTTTAACCTGCGAGACATGATACTGCCCCAGCCACTTCTTAACAACAGTTGCCTAGAATATTGCTAGCCAGTAAGCTGTAATTTTTCAAAGCTGACATAATTAAAGTTTGCCTTGCTCACATAGAAATTGCTCACATTCATGTTTAACAATACGGCCGACCCATTATTTTAGCTGTTTCTATGCACCTCCACATTCTGCATTTCACTCTGCTACTCTTTATCTCGGCTCAATTGACGAAAACAAGCTCAAACACAACACTAGAGGTGCTGGGCTCTGAGTCCAGCTCAAGATTTCGCGAAAAGAATGACACGCGCTCATGGTCTCTCTTTCTCTCAAAGCAGGCTCAGAATCCCCTTGAAAAATTAAATTGCAGACTGGCAGTCTCTTGTGGCAGCAAAAATCTGTTCAGTGGCTTCTTCTGCTTCTTCCAGCCCCCCCCTCAGTCGGATGCCAGGTTTTCGGACCAATCTCAGCGGGGTGCCTCGCTAATGGTGGTGCGGCGGATTTTCGCCAGGGGAGAGAGATTTTGACGGAAAAAAGACTCGAATTCTGCTTGCTCAAATATTTGCTTTGCAAGATTATGCTCGGCGAATGCAACTCGTCTCCCGACCCCGCCTTCCAGTGCCCCGCATGAAGCCGGATTACGTCATCGGTGCTCTGGCCGTGCTGGGCGTGTCGCTGGTTGTCAACATTGGGTTTTGCCTGCGCTGCATCCTGGCCAGGCATTACATTGGTGAGCGCTGACTGTCTGTGTGTCTATCTATTTATCTATCTATCTATCTATCTATCTATCTATCTATCTATCTATCTATCTATCTATCTATCTATCTATCTATCTATCTATCTATCTATCTATCTATCTATCTATCTATCTATCTATCTATCTATCTATCCATCTATCTATCTATCTAAATTTCACCCAACCCTTCCTGATCAAAGCAGACCCTTTCTATTGAAGCCTCACATGTGATGTTGAAGCCATATCTCACTCTCTCTTTGTGCCTCGCCGTGCCAAATGTTCCGGCTGGCAACCAATGTTCCAGGTAGTTATAATTAAGCACCCGCCCTCTCCACCGTCTGTCACATCCCCACCCGACCTGTCAATTATTCGAGTTGTGTTCGAGTTTCTCCCTGCCAACCTAATCTGGTCCCGGGCTCGCCCACTCCAGCCACTGAATGATGCCGTGACCAACTTTGAACAGTCGAATGGCGAATTCGCTTAATTGAAAGAGCGCGAGAATATTGAACACAGAGCCGACCCCGAACTGTCATTCACCCGCTGCCTACGCGGTCGAGATCGGGGACAGTCAGCTGACGGCAAGGCCCTAGCAACTAAATATTCCCAATATCCCCATTGGTTACTAAGAGTTGTGAAAGCGCAGGGCAGGGGTATTACAGATATAACACACCGGTGAGTCAAGCAGAGCTCATGGAGTAGACCGTCAAAGCCACACCCATCGCCTTTTAATCTTCGTTTTAATCTTTCGTAGGGGGAGGGGCTAAAAAAGAGCGGCAGGAATCGATTAATAGATGCAAGAAGCGCGTGTGTCTGCTCCATGCCACATCCCTAATGGGATCTTTTTTGCACCGCTAACCCCCCCCCCTCTGCTCGAATTGCTGGCTCATTGGCCCAGGTTCGGGTCACAGATTCGAGTCTGCTTGAGTAGAAGGTCGGAGCTGGCTTCTGCGCAACTGCACTTACTTTATCCGCAGCTGCACTGCAGCAGGTTGTTAGCTAGCGGGTACAGCTAATTAGCTTGGATGAGATCGCTTCATTAATAGGCCTGTGCGCCATGCCGCCTCCTGGGTTTTTAATCGCCCTGTTCTGATCGCGGATTAACCTGTTCCTACCGGGTCGCTGTGCTTCTAGCTGAAGAATTGACCTCAATTAAAGTACAAATTAGGGACACGTGGGTTCTATCCTCTGTTCCATGCGAACCTACACCCAGCACTCTATCCAGCACTCTATACAGCACTCTATCCAGCACTCTATCCAGCAATTCAGCACTCTATCCAGCACTCTATCCAGCATTCCATCCAGCAATTCAGCACTCTATCCAGCACTCTATCCAGCACTCTATTGAACACTCTATACAGCAATCCAGCACTCTATCCATCACTCTATTGAACACTCTATACAGCAATCCAGCACTCTATCCATCACTCTATTGAACACTCTATACAGCAATCCAGCACTCTATCCATCACTCTATTGAACACTCTATACAGCAATCCAGCACTCTATCCATCACTCTATTGAACACTCTATACAGCAATCCAGCACTCTATCCATCACTCTATTGAACACTCTATACAGCAATCCAGCACTCTATCCAGCACTCTATGCAGCACTCTATGCAGCACTCTATGCAGCACTCTATTGAACACTCTATACAGCAATCCAGCACTCTATCCATCACTCTATTGAACACTCTATACAGCAATCCAGCACTCTATCTAGCACTCTATCCAGCACTCTATCCAGCACACTATCCGGCATTCAGACCAAGTTTACTCCATAGATCCATAGAGATTAGTCTTTAGGTCCCTACAACTGACATTAGATGTCAATCAACTTAGCTGTGTCACCCCATGAATTGAATCCTTGGACAGGTGAATGTCAAATTTTCAATGTCTAGTATTCGTCTTCTAGTTGACAGAAATCCATAGAATCCAACGGAGTGGAGTGAAAATATGATATGCGGGTGGTCCAGCACTGTCTCTCCTCTGCCACTTCCAATTCGTTTCGTTAAAGCCAGTTGTAAAATATGTGCATTTCATGTATAGATTAGCTATGAATAGCTGGATCAGAGCATAGAGATTGCGTGGCTCAGCATGTGTTGCGTAATACGCATTGGGCCCTGGCTTTGGTAGCCAGCCAGCTGGAATTCCTGCGCTTGTGGGCGGCATTTGAAAGGCCGCGTCCTGTACCCGGAAAGAGGAACTGGGCGGCTGGGCAATGCATGCAGGTAGGCAGGCAGACCCTTCAGCTTTATCCCTTAGGGTAGGTTAGCCAACCATCCTCGCATCGGCATCAAGAACAGGATTCGCACCCCGAGGGCGTAAAACCGACTGACTACACCTCAGCTCTAGAGAATTGAAGAGATGGCGAGATAGCATAGGGTCAAAGGAGGCATTACCTGTCAGAGCTGAAAAGAGGGGAGTCAAATATAGACTGAGGAAAAAGAGAGAAATGCTTTGAAATCGTATTCAATGAATCACTAATTCGTTTGTCGACAGGTTTTAAAAATTATGTCGCTCGCAAAGAATTCTATCACCTACTGTTTTTCAGTAGTAAAATTAGAGCTTTTTGTCTTGATACATTTTTAAAATAAATATTTTAAAATGTAATTTTAAAAATGTAGAATGTAACTTAATTTTACAAAACATTTCAAGATTTTAAAGCCGCAACAATCGCCTTTGGCTTTCTACAAGCAGACCCATTAAATTAGCATCTTTAGAAAAACCCGAATCCAGCGCGTGCGCACAACAAGCAGAAAAGGGGTGGCGCTCCAGCCTCCAGTCCGCTTGTGTCTGACTTTGACCTCTCTCCTTACTGCTCTCTCATTGGCTGAGCTAGATTGGGCCTGCCCCCCTAGGCTGAGTTTCGTCCGTCTGACTTTGATCTCTCTCTCATTGGCTGAGCTAGATTGGGCCTGCCCCCCTAGGCTGAGTTTCGTCCGTCTGACTTTGATCTCTCTCTCTCCTTACTGCTCTCTCATTGGCTGAGCTAGATTAGTCCTAAGAAAATATTAAACCCTAAGGAATTTTTAAATGCCACATTAAATGCTCTTCTTATTGATAAATTAATTGCGAGTGCATAAACAAGTTATTCTACTATCTGTCAGGTCTATTTGAAACTGGGACTTGTCCATTCCGAACACGGATGCGTAAGCAAACACACCCTCATGCAGATTGAACCCAAATTAATATTTGGAACTCTGTTGTTGCTTAGGCCTTAGGGTTGATTTTTCATCTTCTTCACACTTGGATCCTGTTCTGCGATGCCTTTTCGGTTAGCCAGCTTATCCGAACTGTGACAGGTTGTGAAGTTGTAAAACCTGCAATTTTATAAATGCAAGAATCAGTTCCAAACTATCGAAGGTAAGTCTTTGTTCGGGGTCTCTTAGCTCGCTTATCTTTCCAATAATACGCAATCCCTGCATGCAACAATTTTCGGATAAGTAAGCGACTTTCATTAGCTGCAACGCACTGCCCAGGCTGAAAAGCAGAAATCAGGGCTAAGCTTAGCTAATGGTGAAACGAAGAGAGTGCCGGGTAGCGCCGGTAGAAAGTCAAAGAAAATAAAAAAGAAATGCGAATAAAAGATGAGATTTCTGACAGTTAGATGGGTTATTTGAGATAGGATGGGGAGGACGGGGCCAGCGCACACACAAACACACACAAGGAACCCGCGTCGTAAGTCGGAAAAGATGAAAGGCGAGGAGGAGGGAGAGGTTGAGGTAAGAGATTGTAAGAGATTGAGGTAAGAAGAGAATTGTGATAAATAATGCCTTTCTGAGATCTGAGTCAGAAAAGGCACGGGATCCCTCCTTAGGGTCAGGGGTCTGGCAGATTCCCGCTTCATCCACCTTCCCGCATCCCATTCTCATCCTGTCTGGTTTGGGATCGATCAGACCGTCAGGCTGAATGGATTCGTCAGCCCCATCATTCGTTCCTTCCTCCCTCCGTTCATTCATCAAGTTCCACCTTGCCTCAGTCTTCATCCACGACTTCACCTGTCAGTGACTCGAATCAACCATTTCAATCTGCCACTTCATAAATCCGCCCCTTCATAAATCCGCCCCTTCATAAATCCGCCCCTTCATACATCCGCCCCTTCATACATCCGCCCCTTCATACATCCGCCCCTTCATAAATCCGCCCCTTCATACATCCACCCTTCATAAATCCGCCCCTTCATACATCCGCCCCTTCATACATCCGCCCCTTCATAAATCCGCCCCTTCATACATCCACCCTTCATAAATCCGCCCCTTCATACATCCGCCCCTTCATACATCCACCCTTCATAAATCCGCCCTTCATACATCCGCCCCTTCATACATCCGCCCCTTCATACATCCTCCCCTTCATAAATCCGCCCCTTCATACATCCACCCTTCATAAATCCGCCCCTTCTTAAATCCGCCCCTTCATACATCCACCCTTCATACATCCGCCCCTTCATACATCCGCCCCTTCATACATCCACCCTTCATAAATCCGCCCCTTCATACATCCGCCATTTCTACATCTACCACTTCTACATCTACCTATTAGTGCATCCTCCTACAACCGCCCTTATCTCAGCCGCAAAATCCGCTCCCTTCTCCGCCCACATCCTCGCCTCCGCCAACTACTTGCAGAGCTGCGACGCCGAAAGCAGCAACCGCCGGGCTGTCTCGGTGCGTGCCTCTGCGTCAGCACCGTCCAGGTGACCGAGGACGAAACCGCGGCAGCAGCAGCCGCCGCCTCGGGCCGGGACAGTCAGTACGAGGAGCTCCCACGCGGCGGCTCCCGACTGACTCGCTCCAGAACTCTGCCGCCTGGCTCCATGGCGCCGAGCGCCGCTGAAGCCGGCAGCTGCCGCGCCCTCTACGACACAGTGGCCGTCGGGGCCAACGGCGGCGTGTCCCGCCGCGAGTCGCACGGTCCGCCGCCGCCGCCTCCGCACCCGTCGCAGCTGTTGCGGCAGCAGCAGCAGTTGCAGCAGCTGCAGCAGCGGCAGCAGCAGCGGCAGCGGCAAGCAGGGAACTGCAGGCCGAACTCCATTGCCAACGGAGTCGGCGCGGCGTCGGCCTCGGAATCGGCGCCCTTCCTGATATCGACAACTGCCGCCGATGAGGCGGACGCTGAGGCGGCATCAGTATCATCGGGTGGCGCAAGCAGCGGCGGCGGGCCGAACGCTCGCCTGGAGCTGAGCAGGCGGATGCTGCGCAAGGCGGACACCCTGCTGCGCGAGGCCAACTCGCTGCTGAGGGAGGGCGGCGAAGCCTCCGCCGCTGGGGAGGGGCAGGAGGCATAATAAATAGTTGATTATTATTAGCAGCAACTTGCTTTTCCGCCTACTGAACAGCTGTTGATGAGTAGGCAGCGAAGGAAAAATTTTCCGTTTCAAATAGAAACGAAGTGTAACTGCCTCAGCGCTGAATTACGTATTACTGCCTAATCTGAGTGCTTCTAGCCCGTTAAGTGGTGATTTTTACGATAATCGCTGCATAGAAATCGCTCAATATTGTCCAGTTCTGCTTCTGGCTGTGAGTTCTTTGTACCGCTTAGATTGATTGCACTCTCGAGTAGGACTCAGTCTGCACCTATCTGTTACAGACGCCAATTCGTTCTAGTGAATTAGTTGAACAAATGTAGCTCGTAAATGGTGTATTTTTTAATCTGCATCAATCTCTGCATCAAACTGTTTTTCACCAGGGAACTAGATTTATAAAAGGACTAATTCGGTTTGAAACAAAAATGCACTTTCCATACTTCCTCCTCTCCCCGCCTCTCTTCCGCCTCTCTCCCTCCGCCTCTCTCCCTCCGCCTCTCTCCTCCGCCTCTCTCCCCGCCTCTCTCCCTCCGCCTCTCTCCCTCCGCCTCTCTCTCTCCCTCCGCCTCTCTCCCTCCGCCTCTCTCTCTCCCTCCGTCTCTCTCCCTCCGCCTCTCTCTCTCCCTCCGCCTCTCTCCCTCCGCCTCTCTCCCTCCGCCTCTCTCCCTCCGCCTCTCTCCCTCCGCCTCTCTCCCTCCGCCTCTCTCCCTCCGCCTCTCTCCCTCCTCTCTCCCTCCGCCTCTCTCCCTCCGCCTCTCTCCCGCCTCTCTCCCTCCGCCTCTCTCCCTCCGCCTCTCTCCCGCCTCTCTCCCTCCGCCTCTCTCCCTCCGCCTCTCTCCCTCCGCCTCTCTCCCTCCGCCTCTCTCCCTCCGCCTCTCTCCCTCCGCCTCTCTCCCCCCGCCTCTCTCCCCGCCTCTCTCCCCGCCTTCGAACTTTGTTCGCTAACTATAACTGCTGTCCATAGTGTGCTATTATCTCATAGGTTGGAAAATTGTTTAAATTTTGTACAGAATTGTTTGTCACCTTTGTACAGCCTCTAATAACCCGCCATTCGTTTGCAAAGCATGCAAAATTGATCAATTGATTAGCCAATCAAATATATCTCGTTAATTCGAGTAGCAAGGAGTATTTGTTAAATAATAAGCATTCTCTGCCTCTAGACTTGGGTATGACTTTTTCTACGAGTATATTGAAGTATATTGACAAATTATTTTTACGTTGGATTTTTGTTCATTGTGCTCATGGACAATATGAAAGAAGATGCGACGAAACTGCACAGGAGAAAGATGACAGGGAGGAAGAGCAGATTAGAGAGATGAGTAGCAGAACAGAGGAGAGAGATGAGAGGGGAGAGTAGAGGAGAGGGGTGAGAGGAGAGAGGAGAGGGGAGAGGAGAGATTAGAGAAGAGGAGAGAGATAAGAGGAGAGAGATGAGAGGAGAGTGGTGAGAGGAGAAAAATGAGAGGGGAGAGTAGAGGAAAGAGATAAGAGGAAAGAGATAAGAGGAGAGAGATGAGAGGGAAGAGTAGAGGAGAGTGATGAGAGTGGAGAGTAGAGGAAAGAGGTGAGAGGAGAGAGATGAGAGGACAGAGATGGGAGGAGAGAGATGAGAGGAGCGATAACATCTGAGCGGAGAGGGGAGAGATGTGAGTGAAGAATAGAGGGAGATAAGAGGAGATATAACATCTGAGCGGAGAGAGGAGAGGGGAGAGCAGTGATAACTTCTGAACGGAGAGGAGAGGGCTCAGTCAATGACATTAAAGCTAAACTGCAATCCGAACTCACTCAACAAGCACACAGCCTTCATTAAGCAATCAATACAATTTTGTCGAATTATTCTAGAGCGCCCTGCTGCAACGGCATTCGTTCGCGCCGCTAATTAGGAAACAGTGGACCAGAGCGGTTTTTTGCCTGGCATGGAACAGCAGTTTCCTAGCCAGGCCCTGCCCAGCCGGCAGCAAATGTTTTAACGAACAAAATCTGTCTTCGTTGCAGAGAGCCATTTTGTCTCTGGTTTTGTCCGTTGCAGACAGACGCTGACTAAGCAGTGAAATAGGGCCCATAGCAACCGGAGCTTTGCATTCTAGAAGCGTTAGAGGCAGAATGTTGGGAAGAAAGAAAGGGGGAAAATGGGTGAATAAGCGTGCGCGAAGGCGGCTGGCTGCTGGCGGTATCGCAATATCTCTTGCTTTCTCTCTGAAAGAATCAAGGAGTTCCAGATTCAGAACCTGGAGTGGAGAAGCAGTGTTGATCAGAGGCCTGTATGACTTGACGCCGAAAAATTTAATTGGCGTCAAATTTTAATTAACTGGCGCCAATTTAATGTCTGGGGCGTTAAATTGGCGCCTCAGGCACTCATATTAGCGCTGCGGGCACTCATTTTAGCGCTGCGGGAACTCATTTTGGCGCCGCAGGCACTCATTTTAGCGCCGCAGGCACTCATTTTAGCGCCGCAGGCACTCATTTTAGCGCCACGGGCACTCATTTTAGCGCCATATGCATTCATTTTAGCGCTGCAAGCACTCATTTTAGCGTCATGGGCACTCATTTTAGCGCCACGGGCACTCATTTTAGCGCCACAGGCACTCATTTTAGCGCCACGGGCACTCATTTTAGCGCCACAGGCACTCATTTTAGCGCCACGGGCACTCATTTTAGCGCCGCAGGCACTCATTTTAGCGCCACAGGCACTCATTTTAGCGCCACAGGCACTCATTTTAGCGCCACAGGCACTCATTTTAGCGCCACAGGCACTCATTTTAGCGCCACAGGCACTCATTTTAGCGCCACAGGCACTCATTTTAGCGTCGCAGGCCCTCAAATCCAGGTTATCCACTCCAAAGCTTTATATTTAGAGCTCCACGGAGGGAATGTCCGGACGCCAGCCATGACTCAGCCAGGTATTGCCTATTGCGGCATCCGAAAGCTGACAGACGCCCTCTGCTGCGGCAAATATTTTCAAGGGGTTGCCGGGCAGTTTTTGCTTGGGAAGTGGGGGACGATGAAGGCGCAGAGGAATTCGGTACTCGACGGTGTTCGTTCGGTCCAGCCTCTTTTGCATCCAGCCAGCCAATCCTATCACCCTCACCCTCACCAAGCCAGCCCGCCCGCTCTCTCTGCTTACCTGGTCTAGATAAATTTTACAGCAGCCGATGGAAGCCGCACGATAAGCTGTAGGTTGAAATAATAACTGCGGAACTTCATTTCGTGTGTCTTTGCGCGACCCCTGACAGTTCAGCTTTGTGTCCCGCTTAATTCTACAATGGTAAGTTGGACCGATCTCTGCTTCTGTCTGTTTTGATCTCTGCTTCTGTCTGTTCCGATCTCTGCTTCTGTCTGTTCCGATCTCTGCTTCTGTCTGTTCTGATCTCTGCTTCTCTCTGTTCCGATCTCTGCTTCTGTCTGTTCTGATCTCTGCTTCTGTCTGTTCTAATCTCTGCTTCTGTCTGTTCTAATCTCTGCTTCTGTCTGTTCTAATCTCTGCTTCTGTCTGTTCTAATCTCTGCTTCTGTCTCTTTCTCAGTTACTTTTTATCCCACTTCTCCGAGCCACGCCCGAAAACCGCCCGTACTCGGACCCGCAGCGCGAGTGCATCTCCATCCATGTAGGCCAGGCTGGTGTGCAGATCGGCAACGCCTGCTGGGAGCTGTACTGCCTGGAGCACGGCATCGGGCCGGACGGCATCGCCAGGCCGGACACAACCCTCGGCCAGGGAGACGACTCCTACAATACGTTCTTCCAGGAGACCAGCTCAGGGAAGAATGTGCCGCGAGCGCTGTTCGTTGATCTGGAGCCGACTGTTATTGGTGAGTAGAGAGGCTATCTATCTATCTATCTATCTATCTATCTATCTATCCATCCATCTATCTATCTATCTATCTATCTATCTATCTATCTATCTATCTATCTATCTATCTATCTATCTATCTATCTATCTATCTATCTATCTATCTATCTATCTATCTATCTATCTATCTATCTATCTATCTATCTATCTATCTATCTATCTATCTATCTATCTATCTATCTATCTATCTATCTATCTATCTATCTATCTATCTATCTATCTATCTATCTATCTATCTATCTATCTATCTATCTATCTATCTATCTATCTATCTATCTATCTATCTATCTATCTATCTATCTATCTATCTATCTATCTATCTATCTATCTATCTATCTATCTATCTATCTATCTATCTATCTATCTATCTATCTATCTATCTATCTATCTATCTATCTATCTATCTATCTATCTATCTATCTATCTATCTATCTATCTATCTATCTATCTATCTATCTATCTATCTATCTATCTATCTATCTATCTATCTATCTATCTATCTATCTATCTATCTATCTATCTATCTATCTATCTATCTATCTATCTATCTATCTATCTATCTATCTATCTATCTATCTATCTATCTATCTATCTATCTATCTATCTATCTATCTATCTATCTATCTATCTATCTATCTATCTATCTATCTATCTATCTATCTATCTATCTATCTATCTATCTATCTATCTATCTATCTATCTATCTATCTATCTATCTATCTATCTATCTATCTATCTATCTATCTATCTATCTATCTATCTATCTATCTATCTATCTATCTATCTATCTATGCGTTTATATATCAATCAATCAATCAATCAATCAATCAATCAATCAATCAATCAATCAATCAATCAATCAATCAATCAATCAATCAACCAAGCAATCAATCAATTAATCAATCAATCAGCCAATCAATCAATCAATCAATCAATCAATTAATCAATCAATCGATCAATCAATCAACCAAGCAATCAATCAATTAATCAATCAATCAGCCAATCAATCAATCAATCAATCAATTAATCAACCAGTCAAGGCCTCAAGACTGTTTCACCCTCCTCCCGTCACATGCACCAGACACGATCAAGAACTCGGCCTCGAAGCAGCTGTTCCACCCGGAGCAGCTCATCAGCAGCAAGGAGGACGCGGCTAACAACTACGCCCGTGGTCACTACACAGTCGGCAAGGAGATGATTGATCTGGTCATCGACCGGCTGAGAAAAACCGCTGACAGCTGCTCCGGCCTGCAGGGCTTCCTGGTGTTCCACAGCTTCGGCGGCGGCACCGGCTCCGGCTTCACCTCCCTGCTCATGGAGCGCCTGTCTGTTGAATACGGCAAGAAGTCTAAGCTGGAGTTCGCCATCTACCCGGCGCCTAGGGTGAGACTGATAGGGGAATATTAATTTGAAAATATGAGCGGGTACAAGATAGGAAGACAGTGAAATAAGAGAGGGTAGGAAAGAGGGAGAGGATAGAAGAGAGGGTAGAAGGGAGGGAGAGGATAGAATAGAGGGTAGAAGGGAGAAAGAGGATAGAAGAGAGGGTAGAAGGGAGGGAGAGGATAGAAGAGAGGGTAAGAGAGGGGGAGAGGATAGAAGAGAGGGTAGGAGAGAAATGGAGAGGGAGAGGATAGAAGAGAGGGTAGGAGAGAAATGGAGAGGAAGAGGATAGAAGAGAGGGTAGGAGAGAGATCGAGAGGGAGAGGATAGAAGAGAGGGTAGAAGGGAGGGAGAGGATAGAAGATAGAAGAGAGGGTAGGAGAGAGGGAGAGGATAGAAGAGAGGGTAGAAGGGAGGGAGAGGATAGAAGAGAGGGTAGGAGAGAGATCGAGAGGGAGAGGATAGAAGAGAGGGTAGAAGGGAGGGAGAGGATAGAAGATAGAAGAGAGGGTAGGAGAGAGGGAGAGGATAGAAGAGAGGGTAGAAGGGAGGGAGAGGATAGAAGATAGAAGAGAGGGTAGGAGAGAGGGAGAGGATAGAAGAGAGGGTAGAAGGGAGGGAGAGGATAGAAGAGAGGGTAGGAGAGAGATCGAGAGGGAGAGGATAGAAGAGAGGGTAGAAGGGAGGGAGAGGATAGAAGATAGAAGAGAGGGTAGGAGAGAGGGAGAGGATAGAAGAGAGGGTAGAAGGGAGGGAGAGGATAGAAGATAGAAGAGAGGGTAGGAGAGAGGGAGAGGATAGAAGGGAGGGAGAGGATAGAAGAGAGGGTAGGAGAGAGATCGAGAGGGAGAGGATAGAAGAGAGGGTAGAAGGGAGGGAGAGGATAGAAGAGAGGGTAGAAGGGAGGGAGAGGATAGAAGAGAGGGTAGAAGGGAGGGAGAGGATAGAAGAGAGGGTAGAAGGGAGGGAGAGGATAGAAGAGAGGGTAAGAGAGAGGGACAAGTGTTTGGAAAGCGGGACAGGTGAAACTGCGAAACATATGGCAAGAAGATATGACCAGATGCCTAACACAGACAAAAACTGCTTCTGCACCGTCACCCGCCCAAATTTCCAGGTGTCAACCGCCGTGGTAGAGCCTTACAACTCCGTGCTGACTACCCACACTACTCTGGAGCACTCCGACTGCGCATTCATGGTGGACAACGAGGCCATCTACGACCTCTGCAGGCGCAACCTGGACATCGAGCGGCCCTCCTACATGAATCTGAATCGCCTCATCGCCCAGATCGTGAGCTCAATAACGGCCTCTCTGCGCTTCGATGGCGCCCTGAACGTCGACCTGACCGAGTTCCAGACCAACCTGGTGCCGTATCCGAGAATCCACTTCCCGCTGGTCACGTACGCGCCCATCATCTCCGGTGAGAGGCTCGATCTGTGACACGGTTATAAAACACTGAGAGTGACACAAGGAGTGACACTAAAAAGTGACACTGAGAGTGACATTGATAGTGACCCAGGGAGAGACACTGATGGTGACACTAAGAGTGATACTGAGAATGACACAGGGAGTGACACAAAGAGTGACACTGAGAGTGGCACTGAGAGTGACACAGGGAGTGACACTGATAGTGACACTAAGAGTGACACTAAGAGTGACACTGAGAGTGGCACTGAGAGTGACACAGAGAGAGACTGATAATGACACAGAGTGACGCCGAGTGTGACGCAGGGGGACACTGATAGTGACACTGAGAGTGACACTGAGAGTGGCACTGAGAGCGACGCTGGAATGACAGTAAGTACAGCGAGAGTGAAAGTAAATTTGACCGCAGATGCAGTTGCTGTTTTCATTCAGAGATATATATACATATCGTGCATAGTTCAATTAGTCAGTTATATCTATACCTCACAGGTCAGACCCCTCAGCCACTAGTTGGGACTGTTTACCAGCAAGTATACCTACTGATGTTCGCTAAATGCTATATATTCTGTTTGTAGCGAGGTAGACTTTCATCGCTATAACATCTGTACCTACAGAAAAATGGCTTTGAACTGAAATCCGGCTACATTACTGACGTGGAATGTAAACACTGGGCTAAAAATAGCAATTTGGTACCGTTTGAATTCGGGTGCCAACGTGGGGCCTGGCTATCCTTTGTTTACCAATTTTACGAGTAGTTTTGATAGTTGGTCGGGGCGCAGTTCTTCGTATCGAATTCAAACCAAATTTTTTAAAAATTTGTGTGACTCATTACCCGTATACCTACCCGTCCTGTATATCACTACCCGTCCTCGTATATTTCCTATTGATGAGTATTAACTTATCTGAAAATCTCTTGACGAATCCTTCGAAAATCCCTTCGTGAATTCCTTGATGAATCCCTTGACGATTCCTTTGATGAATCCCTTGATGAATCCCTTGATGAATCCCTTGAAGGTTCCTTTGATGAATCCCTCGATGAATCCCTTGATGAATCCCTTGATGAATCCCTTGATGAATCCCTTGATGAATCCCTTGATGAATCCCTTGACGAATCCCTTGATGAATCCCTTGATGAATCCCTTGATGAATCCCTTGATGAATCTCTTGACGAATCCTTCGAGAATCCCTTCGTGAATTCCTTGATGAATCCCTTGACGATTCCTTTGATGAATCCCTTGATGAATCCCTTGAAGGTTCCTTTGATGAATCCCTCGATGAACCCTTGACGATTCCTTGATGAATCCCTTGATGAATCCGTTGATGAATCCCTTGATGAATCCCTTGACGAATCCCTTGATGAATCCCTTGAAGGTTCCTTT
The DNA here is from genome assembly GCA_002269645.1 of Macrostomum lignano. Lineage (NCBI taxonomy): Eukaryota > Metazoa > Platyhelminthes > Macrostomidae > Macrostomum > Macrostomum lignano. Next base: position 54,294 of record NIVC01001849.1, on the reverse strand, counting down.
GATGAATCCCTCGATGAATTCCCTTGACGATTCCTTTGATGAATCCATGACGAATCCTTCGGTGAGTCCCTTGATCAGCTTATTCCAAAATCCATTAGCAAATATTTCCCAGAGCCTAGCACAGAACCCAGTGAGACACCAAATTACGAATCCCTTCGCTCACCCTCAACCATCCGCAGCCGAGAAGGCCCGTCACGAGGCCCTGACAGTGGCGGACATCACCACGGCCGCCTTCGATCCGCAGAACCAGATGGTGAAGTGCGACCCGCGCAACGGCAAGTACATGGCCTGCTGCATGCTGTACCGCGGCGACGTCGTCCCCAAGGACGTCAACGCCGCCATCGCCACAATCAAGACTCGCCGTGGCATCCAATTCGTCGACTGGTGCCCAACCGGCTTCAAGGTGGGCATCAACTACCAGCCTCCCACTACCATTCCCGGAGGCGACCTGGCCAAGGTGCCCCGCGCCCTGTGCATGCTGAGCAACACAACGGCTATTGTTGAGGCTTTCAGCCGTCTGGATCACAAGTTCGATCTGATGTACTCGAAGCGAGCCTTCGTACACTGGTACGTCGGCGAGGGCATGGAGGAGGGCGAGTTCGCCGAGGCCCGAGAGGACCTGGCGGCCCTGGAGAAGGACTACGAGGAAGTCGGATACGACACGGCCGCCAATGGCGAGGAGGAGCCGGAGGAGTACTGATCAGCTGATTCACTGATGGGGTGCTCGAGATTTGTGAGCATCGAGTGACGTCACTTTTTATTTGCCTATTCACGGATAGACTGTCTTCCCTATTCCCACATGTCAATACAGTACTACTGTCAATACAGTACTGCTGTCAATACAGCACTACTCTCAATAAAGCATTGCTGTCAATACAGCACTGCTGTCAATCACCGTAGAAAGGTTTTAAATTTATTGCTTTTGTTCAAAAAGCTTAGAAAAAAATGTGAACTGAAGGCTACATCTTCAATCTGATGATCCCAAATCTCTAAAATGCTTTAGTGCTTGACTGTTTATTAAAACACCTTTAAAGACAAATATTATGCTCAAACCATTGCTTTTCTGTGTTTTAATAACAAAAAATAAGTTTTATTTGTTTTTCTTCGTTTTTAAAAATTTTATTTGAAATTTTGTATACGTAAGTGTGCATGGTTCTGAAACTACCAGTATTTGAAAAAGTTAAAGCCTCGTAATTTACTGCTTTCAGCGCTAACCCTACTTTTTGATCTCTATTCGCCTTCTAACAGCCATATTGAAACTGTTTCAATTTTGATCTCTTCGTTAAAAGAAGGATCGGATCCTTTAATGCGAGAGATTTTTATTATTCTTCACAAGAATTATCTGGCTAATAAACGCTGCTGCTCGAGAGCGTTTGCACTGGGCAATTGGTCTAATTTTTGCTGCATAAGCTACCATCCTTTTGGAAAACAAACTAATGTGCTTTTCAGTATTTCTTCCTTGACTTTTAATCAGTCTGAGAATTCGGAAGGTCGATAAAGCTGAAGGGTTAGAGATAAGAGAAGCGGAACTTCGACCCGGAAATGGGTGAAAATGGTTACCAATTTTAGAATCGTTTTAACCCCTAGAAAACCAATGGATAGCGTGGCTAACTATCAGCACTTTTTACCAGTCCGATAGTCTATGGTCATGACAGTTAAGCGTGGCCTGCACTGGCAACACTGCGTGAAAATCCGAATGAACAGCGTGGCTGACCATTGAGTTTAAAGTGAATGAGATCAACAGAAAAATTGTAGAACGTTTTATTTGAGTCTCAATCTCAAAACAGGCATGAATATTTTTATAATAATCAGAGTTATCCTTACATGTAAATACAAAAAATGCGGCTAAAATTCACTTTATAAATTTCCTTACGCATCGAGCCATTTTTGCGTATAATTTACACTCTGAATTTCGAATGGGGATAGCTTTATGGTTGTTATAGTACGAGCGCATATGAAAAAGCCATTTAAAGAAGGAATATATATTAAAATTTGGTTAATAAACCATTACACAGCTACAAAATTATATCCTGGAAGCATCAAACCCGAAGGCTAAAATAGTTTTAACGAAACATTTTGAGATAAATTACTGCATAGACAAGGTGCAAAAATTATAAAGTTTTCTATTCCGACTAAAAATAATAAGTCGCATAGCTGAGTCACATGGACGTGCAAAGTTTTATGTTGCTAGGGTCTATTGGGCACTTAGCTCATTTAATATGGCTTTCCAAGAGAACTCTGATAAGCTCGTAAACATATTGTTGCATACAGACTATTTTACAGCATACTAAAATATACTCTATCAATCAATTCTACCAATAACTATAAAAAAAACATAAAAACCCAGTTCGAAAAAGTCATCCGTGCTGCAGATCATTGAATCGCTTAGCTGTGCCATTCTCGGAAGCAACCGGGAACGCACAGTCCGGGCTCACCTGGGCATTGCTCACACACGAAGACTGCCCGCCTAGTCCTGCCATTCCGGTAGCAGACTCGGCAGCGCCGCGTGGGCCGCTGGTTTCTAGGCGTTGCAGGCAGCTTGCCGGGCAGGTGCACAGCTCCGCCAACGTCGGGCACTGGGCGAACGCAGCGCTTTTTCCCAGGTCCTGAGCTGTCAATCAGCGCGACGACCAAATTCTCCATGAATGGTAAAAACTTCTTCGATCCTCCGGACAGGTGGTACACAATCCAGGAGTTGTGCGCCAGCTGCAGCAGAAAGTGGATGCCCAGCTTCTGATGCCAGCGGTACATTTTCCTGTTCGGATGGTTGGGTTGAAGTGCAGAGTCCAGTCTATCGACACCTCCCATACACACACACTTTGAATAGTCCAGGACGGAGACCGGCTTGCTGACGACGTCCACCTGACCACCTCGACGAATTCTCTGTCGCTCGGTCCCGAATTTGTTGTTTTCGTCTGTTGTTGAATGCACCAGAATATTCCAAAGGTAGCCGGTCTTTAAATCGCATAGGCAGTAGGTTTTTATGCCATACCTGGCCCGTTTGGTCGGGATATATTGCTTGAAAGCCAGTCTGCCTTTGTGCTGGACCAGCTCTTCATCCACGGCCAGGTCTTTATCGGGCATAAACTTTCTTTGGCAGATCTGCTGTACATAACTCAAAAATGGCCGGGTTTTGCGCAATGGGTCAACTGCATCAGCTGTGCGGCAATCATAAAACCGAAAAAACGACAGAATCTTCTGGAAACGATTGCGAGATAAGCAGTTCTCACTTTGAAAAAATTGATTTCGTGAAACTTGCTGGTAGCCCAATAGCTCTGGATTTCGGGCTTTTTCACTATTCCCATGTAGAAAATGATGGCTATAACTTTCTTGATCTCGTTGGCAGAGCAGTCCTTTCAGTCGGAAAGAACCGGAGGCAATTGCTGATTTCCTTCTTCCTGATCTTCTTCAAGTATTCTCAGCTCCTCCCATGCTCGAGCATTGGTAAACTCAACCAATAGGTTGATCGCCTCATCGGTTAGAAACTGGCCAAAGTAATCAAGCGGGCTATCGCCTTGAACTCCTGGCTCCAGATGCACTCCGGGAACACCAAGAAACTCCGGCAACAGTCCAGCTCTCTCATCGGTGGTTTCGTCCACTACCCTCCAAGCCTCATTCTGAACAGTTTCGCCCGCCTCTTCGAGTACTTCGTCAGGAAATTCTTCACTTGATAAGGAATCGTCCGAGTCACTCAGACTCGTCGCTGGTAAGCAGCTGATCCATCAGTCACTTTGTTTGGTTGCAAAACAATCAAGGAGAAATGCTTACTGTACTGTACAGACTTGTTTATCTTAAAAGGAAGGGACTGGCCATAGACAATTAATGAAAAAGCCCCAGTATAGACGTACAGTGAAGCTTTTATCTACAGATACTCTGCATAGTTAGGTAAATTCTTTATCGGATTTTGGGGGAGTGTAGCAGACCCGCTCATTTAGGCCCAGTTGTCTATGGTCAGCGCTGCTCAGTGCACACAAAATAAAGGCATAGAAGAAGTTAATCCATGTCAACTAATCGTGGTTAAAAAATCCATCAAGTCGTCATCATCAGAGGCCATCATTGTTTGAAAATTGCATTGTATTTCAATATATATTAGAGCGGCGAGTTAACTACACAACAAAGTGAATATTGCATCGTATAGTACGTGTGTTCGAAATTCGTGCAACAAAGTCTTAGTGGTGTGTTCACTGTACTGTAGGCTGCAGTCATAAATGAGCGAAGTTTCGCAGACTTAGCGGTTACAAAAATTTGCTGAAATACCGAGAAAAGGAATAAATCTACTTTGCATACTACTTAT
>NIVC01001849.1:0-45000 GCA_002269645.1 Macrostomum lignano | reverse complement strand
AGGAAAGGGGACGCGGGCGGAGAGTGGAGACAGAAAGAGACTGGAGACAGAGGAAGAGGGAGACAGGGGAGAGGGGAGAGGGAGACAAGTGAGAAGTGAGAGGGAGACAGGGAAGGGGGAACAAGGCGAGAGGGAGACAGCGACAGTGGGAGACAGGGGGAGAGGGAGTTGGGGGGAGAGAGAGACAGAGGAAGAGGGACAGAGGGAGAGGGAGACGGTGGAAGAGGGAGTTGGGATGGAGAGGGAGACAGAGGAAGATGGAGACAGGGAAATAGGGAGACAGGGGGAGAGGGAGACTGGGGAGAGGGAGACAAAAGAGGGCGATAGCAGGAGAGAGGAGACATGGGAGAGGAGAGACTTGATAGAGAAAGCTTTGGTCAAAACAGTGAGAGCGCTTTACTTTATTTTATGCTTTCTCAACAAGACGTCAAAATGTCAAATTACGAGTAGTTGAACCCAATTATAAAGCTGTTGGGTTTTGCACATACTGTGCTGGGTGATTAACTATTTTTTCAACCAGCTCATACAGCAAGTGCTTTCTTCGCTGTCACCCCCAACTTGTGATTTGGAACAATTGGCTCTCAGGGCCACGAAACCCGGACTTTTCTTTCAGCCCTCCCTCTTCTCCCTTCTCCCCTTCCTCACGCCACTGAGCAGTTTGCCCCAGATTCTGGCGCAGCCCTGTGCCCCTGGCTAAGCTCGCATGCTTCTTCCACGGCATCTCCATAGCATCTATAGCCCAATAGCCTATTTTATATTTGTACGATTATTATTAGGAATGCATAGTAAGTGGACTCTTTGAAATGGGATATCGTGGATTCTACGCTGGAGAGGAAATCGAGAGAGAGAAAGAGGGAATCAGAGGAAGGGAGAGAGAGACGATTTCTCCCTCACAGTAAAAAGGATCAATTGCAGCAATAATAAGGGAACTGCCTGCCGCTACAAAACGATCGAAGCATAGCAGTGGTTGGTCGCCCTCTGCCTTTCTCTCCCCACTCCTAGAAGCAGCAATGGCAAAGCGTTCGGGCATACAGTATTATATGAGCGCAATTATAAAAGTTCAGCCTGGAACGCTGATGCCCATTAAAAACATCTGATCTGACCTCTCGCAGGCCGCCCTGCAGTATACATGTACGTAAGGTCACGGCTAGTGAAACCTGTTCTAACAGAACAGACTGCCAGACAGAAGGCGTCAAGTGGATTTGATAAGAACTGCGCTTCGGTAGGCCTAAGAAGAGATAACGAGGTGCCGGGCCGGCTGTTCTCTCTTTGCCTCGATTGGAAGAAAAACACGCGCGCCTTTTCCGCGCCGCAGCGGGCTCGCGTCCGTCCATCACGAGATTACGAATGAAGCGCAGCGGAGATGCCTGGATTCCGGGGGGAAATTGCCCGCAAATTGGGATCCACTGCGTTAAAGCTGTCAGTTCGAGTGGCCTGGCTAGGCCGCCTGGCCCCGGTGGGGGGGGGGGGGGTAGGGCGACGAGAGATGAGGGATAAATAAGAGACAGGGGCTGCAGCCGAACGGGTCCCCTTCTTCCTGCAGCTCTCTCCCGGACGGAATCAATTAATTCCATTGAAAGATTTACGGTTGAAGCGAAGCAGGAAAGTAGGTCTTGTAGGTAGCCAGCGAATGCCGAACCCCCCCCCGCTGGTCCCAGCGCTGCATCGCAATTCGTGGATTCTGTGGAGCTTTGCTGCGCTTTTCAGCTTGGGCTTCGCTGAACCCGGCTTTGGCATTCAGTTTTATGCCGCTAATCCGATTATTCTGAACCGTTCGACGCAGATGGGGCAATCAATTTTCGATTTTTCTCTTTAGCTAATCTTTAGTTTTTCTTTTTAATTGCTTTTTACTTTGTTTAACTGCTCGTCTCTTGGCTACGACGATATAAATCATTATTCTGCCTTAGAGTCGGAGTGTCTGTCTGTCTGTCTGCCTGTCTGTCTGTCTGTCTGTCTTTCTGTCTGTCTGTCTGTCTGTCTGTCTGTCTGTCTGTCTGTCTGTCTGTCTGTCTGTCTGTCTGTCTGTCTGTCTGTCTGTCTGTCTGTCTGTCTGTCTGTCTGTCTGTCTGTCTGTCTGTCTGTCTGTCTGTCTGTCTGTCCGTCTGTCTGTCTGTCTGTCTGTCTGTCTGTCTGTCTGTCTGTCTGTCTGTCTGTCTGTCTGTCTGTCTGTCTGTCTGTCTGTCTGTCTGTCTGTCTGTCTGTCTGTCTGTCTGTCTGTCTGTCTGTCTGTCTGTCTGTCTGTCTGTCTGTCTGTCTGTCTGTCTGTCTGTCTGTCTGTCTGTCTGTCTGTCTGTCTGTCTGTCTGTCTGTCTGTCTGTCTGTCTGTCTGTCTGTCTGTCTGTCTGTCTGTCTGTCTGTCTGTCTATCTATCTGTCTGTCTGTCTGTCTGTCTGTCTGTCTGTCTGTCTGTCTGTCTGTCTGTCTGTCTGTCTGGATTTTCTGCCATGCCATTTACAGCAGATTTGTTTTTTTGCGAATCCTTTCATCATCGCAAGCTCTGCCGGCTTTTCCATCTTACTTTTCGTCTTTAATTATGACAGAGCAGCAGTGAGTGTCCCCTGTTTCTGCTTGTGCAGTCCGAGACTTTTTTACTCGTTCTGTCTTCTTCGCTGCTGGGAAAATCGAAGCGCATGCTAGCTCGTTAGTAATTAGGGATCGGTTAGCTGGAGACGCGCCCCGCCCCATAGGCCACCTGCCTGCGGATTTCGTCGATTCTCTCGTGAAATTTACAGCTTAATGGAACTTGATGGAACTAAGATAGACGGCATACTGCATGCTGCATTTAAGGTGATTCGTATTTACAAACAAAGTTTGATTAAATTTACCTGCAGATACAAGATAAAATGAAGCTTTCGAAGCGTTGTGGTGTCAAATTTGAAGCAAAAAGGAAACTTTAATGACATTGCTGTTATGAGTTTTGATTAAACTAGGACTTTTAGAGCTCTGTGATGGACTGGATTCGATTTCTAGGAATTGCGGTAGAATCGATTAGATTTCTAGGAATTGAGGTAGAATCGATTAGATTTCTAGGAATTGAGGTATAATGGATTAGATTTCTTGGAATTGAAGTAGAATGCATTCGATTTCTAGGAATTGCGGTACAATGGATTAGATTTCTTGGAATTGAGGTAGAATGGATTAGATTTCTTGGAATTGGGGTAGAATGGATTAGATTTCTTGGAATTGAGGTAGAATGGATTAGATTTCTAGGAATTGAAGTAGAATGCATTTGATTTCTAGGAATTGCGGTACAATGGATTAGATTTCTTGGAATTGAGGTAGAATGGATTAGATTTCTAGGAATTGAAGTAGAATGCATTCGATTTCTAGGAATTGCGGTACAATGGATTAGATTTCTTGGAATTGAGGTAGAATGGATTAGATTTCTTGGAATTGAGGTAGAATGGATTAGATTTCTTGGAATTGAGGTACAATGGATTAGATTTCTTGGAATTGAGGTAGAATGGATTCGATTTCTTGGAATTGAGGTAGAATGGATTAGATTTCTTGGAATTGAGGTAGAATGGATTCGATTTCTTAGAATTGGGGTAGAATGGATTAGATTTCTTGGAATTGAGGTAGAATGGATTAGATTTCTAGGAATTGAAGTAGAATGCATTTGATTTCTAGGAATTGCGGTACAATGGATTAGATTTCTTGGAATTGAGGTAGAATGGATTAGATTTCTAGGAATTGAAGTAGAATGCATTCGATTTCTAGGAATTGCGGTACAATGGATTAGATTTCTTGGAATTGAGGTAGAATGGATTCGATTTCTTGGAATTGGGGTAGAATGGATTAGATTTCTTGGAATTGAGGTAGAATGGATTAGATTTCTTGGAATTGAGGTAGAATGGATTCGATTTCTTAGAATTGGGGTAGAATGGATTAGATTTCTTGGAATTGAGGTAGAATGGATTAGATTTCTAGGAATTGAAGTAGAATGCATTTGATTTCTAGGAATTGCGGTACAATGGATTAGATTTCTTGGAATTGAGGTAGAATGGATTAGATTTCTAGGAATTGAAGTAGAATGCATTCGATTTCTAGGAATTGCGGTACAATGGATTAGATTTCTTGGAATTGAGGTAGAATGGATTCGATTTCTAGAATGGATTAGATTTCTTGGAATTGAGGTAGAATGGATTAGATTTCTAGAATGGATTCGATTTCTTAGAATTGGGGTAGAATGGATTAGATTTCTTGGAATTGAGGTAGAATGGATTAGATTTCTAGGAATTGAAGTAGAATGCATTTGATTTCTTACAATGGATTAGATTTCTTGGAATTGAGGTAGAATGGATTAGATTTCTAGGAATTGAAGTAGAATGCATTCGATTTCTAGGAATTGCGGTACAATGGATTAGATTTCTTGGAATTGAGGTAGAATGGATTCGATTTCTAGGAATTTAGAAAGTAGAATTGCATGGATTAGATTTCTGAGGTAGAATGGATTCGATTTCGGTAGAATGGATTAGATTTCTTGGAATTGAGGTAGAATGGATTAGATTTCTAGGAATTGAAGTAGAATGCATTTGATTTCTAGGAATTGCGGTACAATGGATTAGATTTCTTGGAATTGAGGTAGAATGGATTTCGATTTCTAGGAATTGAAGTAGAATGCATTCGATTTCTAGGAATTGCGGTACAATGGATTAGATTTCTTAGAATTGAGGTAGAATGGATTCGATTTCTTGGAATTGGGGTAGAATGGATTAGATTTCTTGGAATTGAGGTAGAATGGATTAGATTTCTAGGAATTGAAGTAGAATGATTGATTTCTTAGGAATTGAGGTACAATGGATTAGATTTCTAGGAATTGAGGTAGAATGGATTATATTTCTTGGAATTGAAGTAGAATGGCATTCGATTTCTAGGAATTGCGGTACAATGGATTAGATTTCTTGGAATTGAGGTAGAATGGATTAGATTTCTTGGAATTGAGGTAGAATGGATTCGATTTCTTGGAATTGGGGTAGAATGGATTAGATTTCTTGGAATTGAGGTAGAATGGATTAGATTTCTTGGAATTGAGGTACAATGGATTAGATTTCTTGGAATTGAGGTACAATGGATTAGATTTCTTGGAATTGAGGTAGAATGGATTCGATTTCTTGGAATTGGGGTAGAATGGATTAGATTTCTTGGAATTGAGGTAGAATGGATTAGATTTCTTGGAATTTAGAAGAATTTTGGGGTAGAATGGATTAGATTTCTTGGAATTGAGGTAGAATGGATTAGATTTCTAGGAATTGAAGTAGAATGCATTTGATTTCTAGGAATTGCGGTACAATGGATTAGATTTCTTGGAATTGAGGTAGAATGGATTAGATTTCTTGGAATTGAAGTAGAATGCATTCGATTTCTAGGAATTGCGGTACAATGGATTAGATTTCTTGGAATTGAGGTAGAATGGATTAGATTTCTTGGAATTGAGGTAGAATGGATTCGATTTCTTGGAATTGGGGTAGAATGGATTAGATTTCTTGGAATTGAGGTAGAATGGATTAGATTTCTTGGAATTGAGGTACAATGGATTAGATTTCTTGGAATTGAGGTAGAATGGATTAGATTTCTAGGAATTGAAGTAGAATGCATTTGATTTCTAGGAATTGCGGTACAATGGATTAGATTTCTTGGAATTGAGGTAGAATGGATTAGATTTCTAGGAATTGAAGTAGAATGCATTCGATTTCTAGGAATTGCGGTACAATGGATTAGATTTCTTGGAATTGAGGTAGAATGGATTAGATTTCTAGGAATTGAAGTAGAATGCATTCGATTTCTAGGAATTGCGGTACAATGGATTAGATTTCTTAGAATTGAGGTAGAATGGATTCGATTTCTTGGAATTGGGGTAGAATGGATTAGATTTCTTGGAATTGAGGTAGAATGGATTAGATTTCTAGGAATTGAAGTAGAATGCATTTGATTTCTAGGAATTGCGGTACAATGGAATAGATTTCTAGGAATTGAGGTAGAATGGATTATATTTCTTGGAATTGAAGTAGAATGCATTCGATTTCTAGGAATTGCGGTACAATGGATTAGATTTCTTGGAATTGAGGTAGAATGGATTAGATTTCTTGGAATTGAGGTAGAATGGATTCGATTTCTTGGAATTGGGGTAGAATGGATTAGATTTCTTGGAATTGAGGTAGAATGGATTAGATTTCTTGGAATTGAGGTACAATGGATTAGATTTCTTGGAATTGAGGTACAATGGATTAGATTTCTTGGAATTGAGGTAGAATGGATTCGATTTCTTGGAATTGGGGTAGAATGGATTAGATTTCTTGGAATTGAGGTAGAATGGATTAGATTTCTTAGAATTGGGGTAGAATGGATTAGATTTCTTGGAATTGAGGTAGAATGGATTAGATTTCTAGGAATTGAAGTAGAATGCATTTGATTTCTAGGAATTGCGGTACAATGGATTAGATTTCTTGGAATTGAGGTAGAATGGATTAGATTTCTTGGAATTGAAGTAGAATGCATTCGATTTCTAGGAATTGCGGTACAATGGATTAGATTTCTTGGAATTGAGGTAGAATGGATTAGATTTCTTGGAATTGAGGTAGAATGGATTCGATTTCTTGGAATTGGGGTAGAATGGATTAGATTTCTTGGAATTGAGGTAGAATGGATTAGATTTCTTGGAATTGAGGTACAATGGATTAGATTTCTTGGAATTGAGGTAGAATGGATTAGATTTCTTGGAATTGAGGTAGAATGGATTCGATTTCTTGGAATTGGGGTAGAATGGATTAGATTTCTTGGAATTGAGGTAGAATGGATTAGATTTCTTGGAATTGAGGTAGAATGGATTAGATTTCTAGGAATTGAAGTAGAATGCATTTGATTTCTAGGAATTGCGGTACAATGGATTAGATTTCTTGGAATTGAGGTAGAATGGATTAGACTTCTAGGAATTGCGGTAGAATGGGTTAGATTTCTAGGAATTGCGGTAGAATGGGTTAGACTTCTAGGAATTGCGGTAGAATGGGTTAGATTTCTAGGAATTGCGGTAGAATGGGTTAGACTTCTAGGAATTGCGGTAGAATGGGTTAGATTTCTAGGAATTGCGGTAGAATGGGTTAGACTTCTAGGAATTGCGGTAGAATGGGTTAGACTTCTAGGAATTGCGGTAGAATGGGTTAGACTTCTAGGAATTGCGGTAGAATGGGTTAGACTTCTAGGAATTGCGGTAGAATGGGTTAGATTTCTAGGAATTGCGGTAGAATGGGTTAGACTTCTAGGAATTGCGGTAGAATGGGTTAGATTTCTAGGAATTGCGGTAGAATGGGTTAGACTTCTAGGAATTGCGGTAGAATGGGTTAGACTTCTAGGAATTGCGGTAGAATGGGTTAGATTTCTAGGAATTGCGGTAGAATGGGTTAGACTTCTAGGAATTGCGGTAGAATGGGTTAGATTTCTAGGAATTGCGGTAGAATGGGTTAGACTTCTAGGAATTGCGGTAGAATGGGTTAGACTTCTAGGAATTGCGGTAGAATGGGTTAGACTTCTAAGGCAGAGGAAGGCAGAAGAAGTGTTGTCGAAGAATGGAGGTCAGCTGCAGACTTCTTAGAAAACAATGAAACGCATCGGTCGGTCTCCCCTCACCTCAAACGGATACCAAGTGAGATTGATCTTAGTCAGATCGTAAGTTCTCGATCCGAACTCCAGCGAGCAAGTCTGCGTATCGAACGGGAAGTACTTGATCTCGATCTCGCAGGTGCTCTTGAACAGGCTCTGTGGCACCCACAGCACGCTTCCATCCTGATAGACCACAATCCGAGCCGTGCGCTTCTCCTTTAGTCGGGTGTCCGCAAAGTTGAACAGCCGGATATCCGGAGTCCACACGTCCTCCGGGTTGAGTCGCAGCTGGGTGATGTTCTCGAAGCTTTTCCACTCGCGAGCCTCCTCGGTGCCGTTCCAGGTCCAGTTCAGCAGCGGGTCCTGCCAGGCGTAGCGCATCCAGCAGTTGGTGCGCAAGAACTGCCGGTTTTCGTCCAGGTCGAGGATCTGGATGATCGCCAGCCCGAACTGGATGGTCATCAGGTCGGAGGCCTTGACCACGGGCCTCCCAACGATGCCGGTCTCATTATACCGATGGAGCAGCGTCTTGATCAGCTTCTTCTCCAGCGACCGGTTCCGCATGCTGGAGCGGCCGTAGACCTCCGGCTGGACGGTGGTCGTGTCGGATTCGGCGGCGAGGATGGCGAAGGCTACGGCGAGCGCCGCTGCGACGCCGCCCAGTTGTGGCGGCCGCATCCTGTCTGAGGGAAGGAGGGGAGTATTGGGAATCGCAGAAGCGGCAGCAGCGGCTTTCGCCGAGGATTTCGCTTCGGCTTGAGGAGGCAGAGGTTGGGAACTGGAGTGGACTGGCTGGGGGGTAGGCCAGCATCGGTTCGGAGGGCCAATGGTGCGCTGGCTAGCTGGCTAGCTCGTAGCAGCTCTCCCTGGCCCTGTCAGAGGAAGTCACGAAATGTGTGGGGCTGTTCCCACCCCCCTCTAATTTTCCCATTCCCTTTCTGGCTCAAATCCTCGTTCTCTGGATTCTTACAAATTCTTACTTTTCAAGGCTAGGCGAAAAAACAACTTTTCTTTGAGGCCAACGGGTTTACTTCACAATGGCACCGATGAGGGGTAGGTGTTGGGTCTAGGACTCTAGTGGCAGCTGGAGCGTGGATTATGAGGCAAGGAAATCTTGGACTAGAGCTTGGAGTACTCGAGCGAACCCTTCAGCTAGCTCTCATTGTCATTCTGAGTCTGACTGCAGCAGTTTTCCAGTTTACACAGTGCGGACAAGTCAGCGCCGCGCCCTCTTATTTATTAAGAGAAACAATAGAGTGATATTGGGAGTGAGAGATATAGAGTGACATTGGGAGTGAGAGATCTAGAGTGATATTGGGAGTGAGAGATCTAGAGTGATATTGGGAGTGAGAGATATAGAGTGACATTGGGAGTGAGAGATCTAGAGTGATATTGGGAGTGAGAGATATAGAGTGACATTGGGAGTGAGAGATCTAGAGTGATATTGGGAGTGAGAGATCTAGAGTGATATTGGGAGTGAGAGATCTAGAGTGATATTGGGAGTGAGAGATCTAGAGTGATATTGGGAGTGAGAGATCTAGAGTGATATTGGGAGTGAGAGATCTAGAGTGATATTGGGAGTGAGAGATATAGAGTGACATTGGGAGTGAGAGATCTAGAGTGATATTGGGAGTGAGAGATATAGAGTGACATTGGGAGTGAGAGATCTAGAGTGATATTGGGAGTGAGAGATATAGAGTGACATTGGGAGTGAGAGATCTAGAGTGATATTGGGAGTGAGAGATATAGAGTGACATTGGGAGTGAGAGATCTAGAGTGATATTGGGAGTGAGAGATATAGAGTGACATTGGGAGTGAGAGATCTAGAGTGATATTGGGAGTGAGAGATATAGAGTGACATTGGGAGTGAGAGATCTAGAGTGATATTGGGAGTGAGAGATATAGAGTGACATTGGGAGTGAGAGATCTAGAGTGATATTGGGAGTAAGAGATATAGGGTGATATTGGGAGTGAGAGATATAGAGTGACATTGGGAGTGAGAGATCTAGGGTGATATTGGGAGTGAGAGATCTAGAGTGATATTGGGAGTGAGAGATCTAGAGTGATATTGGGAGTGAGAGATCTAGAGTGATATTGGGAGTGAGAGATCTAGAGTGATATTGGGAGTGAGAGATCTTGAGTGATATTGGGAGTGAGAGATATAGAGTGACATTGGGAGTGAGAGATCTAGGGTGATATTGGGAGTGAGAGATCTAGGGTGATATTGGGAGTGAGAGATATAGAGTGACATTGGGAGTGAGAGATCTAGAGTGATATTGGGAGTGAGAGATCTAGAGTGACATTGGGAGTGAGAGATCTAGAGTGATATTGGGAGTGAGAGATATAGAGTGATATTGGGAGTGAGAGATCTAGAGTGATATTGGGAGTGAGAGATCTAGAGTGACATTGGGAGTGAGAGATCTAGGGTGATATTGGGAGTGAGAGATCTAGAGTGATATTGGGAGTGAGAGATCTAGAGTGATATTGGGAGTGAGAGATATAGGGTGATATTGGGAGTGAGAGATCTAGAGTGATATTGGGAGTGAGAGATCTAGAGTGATATTGGGAGTGAGAGATCTAGAGTGATATTGGGAGTGAGAGATCTAGAGTGATATTGGGAGTGAGAGATCTAGAGTGATATTGGGAGTGAGAGATCTAGAGTGATATTGGGAGTGAGAGATCTAGAGTGATATTGGGAGTGAGAGATCTAGAGTGATATTGGGAGTGAGAGATCTAGAGTGATATTGGGAGTGAGAGATCTAGAGTGATATTGGGAGTGAGAGATCTAGAGTGATATTGGGAGTGAGAGATCTAGAGTGATATTGGGAGTGAGAGATCTAGAGTGATATTGGGAGTGAGAGATCTAGAGTGATATTGGGAGTGAGAGATCTAGAGTGATATTGGGAGTGAGAGATCTAGAGTGATATTGGGAGTGAGAGATCTAGAGTGATATTGGGAGTGAGAGATCTAGTGATATTGGGAGTGAGAGATCTAGAGTGATATTGGGAGTGAGAGATCTAGAGTGATATTGGGAGTGAGAGATCTAGGGTGATATTGGGAGTGAGAGATCTAGAGTGATATTGGGAGTGAGAGATCTAGGGTGATATTGGGAGTGAGAGATCTAGAGTGATATTGGGAGTGAGAGATCTAGAGTGATATTGGGAGTGAGAGATCTAGGGTGATATTGGGAGTGAGAGATCTAGAGTGATATTGGGAGTGAGAGATCTAGAGTGATATTGGGAGTGAGAGATCTAGAGTGATATTGGGAGTGAGAGATCTAGAGTGATATTGGGAGTGAGAGATCTAGAGTGATATTGGGAGTGAGAGATCTAGAGTGATATTGGGAGTGAGAGATCTAGAGTGATATTGGGAGTGAGAGATCTAGAGTGATATTGGGAGTGAGAGATCTAGAGTGATATTGGGAGTGAGAGATCTAGAGTGATATTGGGAGTGAGAGATCTAGAGTGATATTGGGAGTGAGAGATCTAGAGTGATATTGGGAGTGAGAGATCTAGAGTGATATTGGGAGTGAGAGATCTAGGTGATATTGGGAGTGAGAGATCTAGAGTGATATTGGGAGTGAGAGATCTAGAGTGATATTGGGAGTGAGAGATCTAGAGTGATATTGGGAGTGAGAGATCTAGAGTGATATTGGGAGTGAGAGATCTAGGTGATATTGGGAGTGAGAGATCTAGAGTGATATTGGGAGTGAGAGATCTAGAGTGATATTGGGAGTGAGAGATCTAGAGTGATATTGGGAGTGAGAGATCTAGAGTGATATTGGGAGTGAGAGATCTAGAGTGATATTGGGAGTGAGAGATCTAGAGTGATATTGGGAGTGAGAGATCTAGAGTGATATTGGGAGTGAGAGATCTAGAGTGATATTGGGAGTGAGAGATCTAGGTGATATTGGGAGTGAGAGATCTAGAGTGATATTGGGAGTGAGAGATCTAGAGTGATATTGGGAGTGAGAGATCTAGAGTGATATTGGGAGTGAGAGATCTAGAGTGATATTGGGAGTGAGAGATCTAGGGTGATATTGGGAGTGAGAGATCTAGAGTGATATTGGGAGTGAGAGATCTAGAGTGATATTGGGAGTGAGAGATCTAGAGTGATATTGGGAGTGAGAGATCTAGAGTGATATTGGGAGTGAGAGATCTAGAGTGATATTGGGAGTGAGAGATCTAGGTGATATTGGGAGTGAGAGATCTAGGTGATATTGGGAGTGAGAGATCTAGAGTGATATTGGGAGTGAGAGATCTAGAGTGATATTGGGAGTGAGAGATCTAGAGTGATATTGGGAGTGAGAGATCTAGAGTGATATTGGGAGTGAGAGATCTAGGTGATATTGGGAGTGAGAGATCTAGAGTGATATTGGGAGTGAGAGATCTAGAGTGATATTGGGAGTGAGAGATCTAGAGTGATATTGGGAGTGAGAGATCTAGAGTGATATTGGGAGTGAGAGATCTAGAGTGATATTGGGAGTGAGAGATCTAGAGTGATATTGGGAGTGAGAGATCTAGAGTGATATTGGGAGTGAGAGATCTAGAGTGATATTGGGAGTGAGAGATCTAGAGTGATATTGGGAGTGAGAGATCTAGAGTGATATTGGGAGTGAGAGATCTAGAGTGATATTGGGAGTGAGAGATCTAGGTGATATTGGGAGTGAGAGATCTAGAGTGATATTGGGAGTGAGAGATCTAGAGTGATATTGGGAGTGAGAGATCTAGAGTGATATTGGGAGTGAGAGATCTAGAGTGATATTGGGAGTGAGAGATCTAGGTGATATTGGGAGTGAGAGATCTAGGTGATATTGGGAGTGAGAGATCTAGAGTGATATTGGGAGTGAGAGATCTAGAGTGATATTGGGAGTGAGAGATCTAGAGTGATATTGGGAGTGAGAGATCTAGAGTGATATTGGGAGTGAGAGATCTAGAGTGATATTGGGAGTGAGAGATCTAGGGTGATATTGGGAGTGAGAGATCTAGAGTGATATTGGGAGTGAGAGATCTAGGTGATATTGGGAGTGAGAGATCTAGAGTGATATTGGGAGTGAGAGATCTAGAGTGATATTGGGAGTGAGAGATCTAGAGTGATATTGGGAGTGAGAGATCTAGAGTGATATTGGGAGTGAGAGATCTAGAGTGATATTGGGAGTGAGAGATCTAGAGTGATATTGGGAGTGAGAGATCTAGGTGATATTGGGAGTGAGAGATCTAGAGTGATATTGGGAGTGAGAGATCTAGGTGATATTGGGAGTGAGAGATCTAGAGTGATATTGGGAGTGAGAGATCTAGAGTGATATTGGGAGTGAGAGATCTAGAGTGATATTGGGAGTGAGAGATCTAGAGTGATATTGGGAGTGAGAGATCTAGAGTGATATTGGGAGTGAGAGATCTAGAGTGATATTGGGAGTGAGAGATCTAGAGTGATATTGGGAGTGAGAGATCTAGAGTGATATTGGGAGTGAGAGATCTAGAGTGATATTGGGAGTGAGAGATCTAGAGTGATATTGGGAGTGAGAGATCTAGAGTGATATTGGGAGTGAGAGATCTAGAGTGATATTGGGAGTGAGAGATCTAGGTGATATTGGGAGTGAGAGATCTAGAGTGATATTGGGAGTGAGAGATCTAGAGTGATATTGGGAGTGAGAGATCTAGAGTGATATTGGGAGTGAGAGATCTAGGTGATATTGGGAGTGAGAGATCTAGAGTGATATTGGGAGTGAGAGATCTAGAGTGATATTGGGAGTGAGAGATCTAGAGTGATATTGGGAGTGAGAGATCTAGAGTGATATTGGGAGTGAGAGATCTAGAGTGATATTGGGAGTGAGAGATCTAGAGTGATATTGGGAGTGAGAGATCTAGAGTGATATTGGGAGTGAGAGATCTAGAGTGATATTGGGAGTGAGAGATCTAGAGTGATATTGGGAGTGAGAGATCTAGAGTGATATTGGGAGTGAGAGATCTAGAGTGATATTGGGAGTGAGAGATCTAGAGTGATATTGGGAGTGAGAGATCTAGGTGATATTGGGAGTGAGAGATCTAGAGTGATATTGGGAGTGAGAGATCTAGAGTGATATTGGGAGTGAGAGATCTAGAGTGATATTGGGAGTGAGAGATCTAGAGTGATATTGGGAGTGAGAGATCTAGGTGATATTGGGAGTGAGAGATCTAGGTGATATTGGGAGTGAGAGATCTAGAGTGATATTGGGAGTGAGAGATCTAGAGTGATATTGGGAGTGAGAGATCTAGAGTGATATTGGGAGTGAGAGATCTAGAGTGATATTGGGAGTGAGAGATCTAGAGTGATATTGGGAGTGAGAGATCTAGAGTGATATTGGGAGTGAGAGATCTAGAGTGATATTGGGAGTGAGAGATCTAGAGTGATATTGGGAGTGAGAGATCTAGAGTGATATTGGGAGTGAGAGATCTAGAGTGATATTGGGAGTGAGAGATCTAGAGTGATATTGGGAGTGAGAGATCTAGAGTGATATTGGGAGTGAGAGATCTAGAGTGATATTGGGAGTGAGAGATCTAGAGTGATATTGGGAGTGAGAGATCTAGAGTGATATTGGGAGTGAGAGATCTAGAGTGATATTGGGAGTGAGAGATCTAGAGTGATATTGGGAGTGAGAGATCTAGAGTGATATTGGGAGTGAGAGATCTAGAGTGATATTGGGAGTGAGAGATCTAGAGTGATATTGGGAGTGAGAGATCTAGAGTGATATTGGGAGTGAGAGATCTAGAGTGATATTGGGAGTGAGAGATCTAGAGTGATATTGGGAGTGAGAGATCTAGAGTGATATTGGGAGTGAGAGATCTAGAGTGATATTGGGAGTGAGAGATCTAGAGTGATATTGGGAGTGAGAGATCTAGGTGATATTGGGAGTGAGAGATCTAGAGTGATATTGGGAGTGAGAGATCTAGAGTGATATTGGGAGTGAGAGATCTAGAGTGATATTGGGAGTGAGAGATCTAGAGTGATATTGGGAGTGAGAGATCTAGAGTGATATTGGGAGTGAGAGATCTAGAGTGATATTGGGAGTGAGAGATCTAGAGTGATATTGGGAGTGAGAGATCTAGAGTGATATTGGGAGTGAGAGATCTAGAGTGATATTGGGAGTGAGAGATCTAGAGTGATATTGGGAGTGAGAGATCTAGAGTGATATTGGGAGTGAGAGATCTAGAGTGATATTGGGAGTGAGAGATCTAGAGTGATATTGGGAGTGAGAGATCTAGAGTGATATTGGGAGTGAGAGATCTAGAGTGATATTGGGAGTGAGAGATCTAGAGTGATATTGGGAGTGAGAGATCTAGAGTGATATTGGGAGTGAGAGATCTAGAGTGATATTGGGAGTGAGAGATCTAGAGTGATATTGGGAGTGAGAGATCTAGAGTGATATTGGGAGTGAGAGATCTAGAGTGATATTGGGAGTGAGAGATCTAGAGTGATATTGGGAGTGAGAGATCTAGAGTGATATTGGGAGTGAGAGATCTAGAGTGATATTGGGAGTGAGAGATCTAGAGTGATATTGGGAGTGAGAGATCTAGAGTGATATTGGGAGTGAGAGATCTAGAGTGATATTGGGAGTGAGAGATCTAGAGTGATATTGGGAGTGAGAGATCTAGAGTGATATTGGGAGTGAGAGATCTAGAGTGATATTGGGAGTGAGAGATCTAGAGTGATATTGGGAGTGAGAGATCTAGAGTGATATTGGGAGTGAGAGATCTAGAGTGATATTGGGAGTGAGAGATCTAGAGTGATATTGGGAGTGAGAGATCTAGAGTGATATTGGGAGTGAGAGATCTAGAGTGATATTGGGAGTGAGAGATCTAGAGTGATATTGGGAGTGAGAGATCTAGAGTGATATTGGGAGTGAGAGATCTAGAGTGATATTGGGAGTGAGAGATCTAGAGTGATATTGGGAGTGAGAGATCTAGAGTGATATTGGGAGTGAGAGATCTAGAGTGATATTGGGAGTGAGAGATCTAGAGTGATATTGGGAGTGAGAGATCTAGAGTGATATTGGGAGTGAGAGATCTAGAGTGATATTGGGAGTGAGAGATCTAGAGTGATATTGGGAGTGAGAGATCTAGAGTGATATTGGGAGTGAGAGATCTAGAGTGATATTGGGAGTGAGAGATCTAGAGTGATATTGGGAGTGAGAGATCTAGAGTGATATTGGGAGTGAGAGATCTAGAGTGATATTGGGAGTGAGAGATCTAGAGTGATATTGGGAGTGAGAGATCTAGAGTGATATTGGGAGTGAGAGATCTAGAGTGATATTGGGAGTGAGAGATCTAGAGTGATATTGGGAGTGAGAGATCTAGAGTGATATTGGGAGTGAGAGATCTAGAGTGATATTGGGAGTGAGAGATCTAGAGTGATATTGGGAGTGAGAGATCTAGAGTGATATTGGGAGTGAGAGATCTAGAGTGATATTGGGAGTGAGAGATCTAGAGTGATATTGGGAGTGAGAGATCTAGAGTGATATTGGGAGTGAGAGATCTAGAGTGATATTGGGAGTGAGAGATCTAGAGTGATATTGGGAGTGAGAGATCTAGAGTGATATTGGGAGTGAGAGATCTAGAGTGATATTGGGAGTGAGAGATCTAGAGTGATATTGGGAGTGAGAGATCTAGAGTGATATTGGGAGTGAGAGATCTAGAGTGATATTGGGAGTGAGAGATCTAGAGTGATATTGGGAGTGAGAGATCTAGAGTGATATTGGGAGTGAGAGATCTAGAGTGATATTGGGAGTGAGAGATCTAGGTGATATTGGGAGTGAGAGATCTAGAGTGATATTGGGAGTGAGAGATCTAGAGTGATATTGGGAGTGAGAGATCTAGAGTGATATTGGGAGTGAGAGATCTAGAGTGATATTGGGAGTGAGAGATCTAGAGTGATATTGGGAGTGAGAGATCTAGAGTGATATTGGGAGTGAGAGATCTAGAGTGATATTGGGAGTGAGAGATCTAGAGTGATATTGGGAGTGAGAGATCTAGAGTGATATTGGGAGTGAGAGATCTAGAGTGATATTGGGAGTGAGAGATCTAGAGTGATATTGGGAGTGAGAGATCTAGAGTGATATTGGGAGTGAGAGATCTAGAGTGATATTGGGAGTGAGAGATCTAGAGTGATATTGGGAGTGAGAGATCTAGAGTGATATTGGGAGTGAGAGATCTAGAGTGATATTGGGAGTGAGAGATCTAGAGTGATATTGGGAGTGAGAGATCTAGAGTGATATTGGGAGTGAGAGATCTAGAGTGATATTGGGAGTGAGAGATCTAGAGTGATATTGGGAGTGAGAGATCTAGAGTGATATTGGGAGTGAGAGATCTAGAGTGATATTGGGAGTGAGAGATCTAGAGTGATATTGGGAGTGAGAGATCTAGGTGATATTGGGAGTGAGAGATCTAGAGTGATATTGGGAGTGAGAGATCTAGAGTGATATTGGGAGTGAGAGATCTAGAGTGATATTGGGAGTGAGAGATCTAGAGTGATATTGGGAGTGAGAGATCTAGAGTGATATTGGGAGTGAGAGATCTAGAGTGATATTGGGAGTGAGAGATCTAGAGTGATATTGGGAGTGAGAGATCTAGAGTGATATTGGGAGTGAGAGATCTAGAGTGATATTGGGAGTGAGAGATCTAGAGTGATATTGGGAGTGAGAGATCTAGAGTGATATTGGGAGTGAGAGATCTAGAGTGATATTGGGAGTGAGAGATCTAGAGTGATATTGGGAGTGAGAGATCTAGAGTGATATTGGGAGTGAGAGATCTAGAGTGATATTGGGAGTGAGAGATCTAGAGTGATATTGGGAGTGAGAGATCTAGAGTGATATTGGGAGTGAGAGATCTAGAGTGATATTGGGAGTGAGAGATCTAGAGTGATATTGGGAGTGAGAGATCTAGAGTGATATTGGGAGTGAGAGATCTAGAGTGATATTGGGAGTGAGAGATCTAGAGTGATATTGGGAGTGAGAGATCTAGAGTGATATTGGGAGTGAGAGATCTAGAGTGATATTGGGAGTGAGAGATCTAGAGTGATATTGGGAGTGAGAGATCTAGAGTGATATTGGGAGTGAGAGATCTAGAGTGATATTGGGAGTGAGAGATCTAGAGTGATATTGGGAGTGAGAGATCTAGAGTGATATTGGGAGTGAGAGATCTAGAGTGATATTGGGAGTGAGAGATCTAGAGTGATATTGGGAGTGAGAGATCTAGAGTGATATTGGGAGTGAGAGATCTAGAGTGATATTGGGAGTGAGAGATCTAGAGTGATATTGGGAGTGAGAGATCTAGAGTGATATTGGGAGTGAGAGATCTAGAGTGATATTGGGAGTGAGAGATCTAGAGTGATATTGGGAGTGAGAGATCTAGAGTGATATTGGGAGTGAGAGATCTAGAGTGATATTGGGAGTGAGAGATCTAGAGTGATATTGGGAGTGAGAGATCTAGAGTGATATTGGGAGTGAGAGATCTAGGTGATATTGGGAGTGAGAGATCTAGGTGATATTGGGAGTGAGAGATCTAGAGTGATATTGGGAGTGAGAGATCTAGAGTGATATTGGGAGTGAGAGATCTAGAGTGATATTGGGAGTGAGAGATCTAGAGTGATATTGGGAGTGAGAGATCTAGAGTGATATTGGGAGTGAGAGATCTAGAGTGATATTGGGAGTGAGAGATCTAGAGTGATATTGGGAGTGAGAGATCTAGAGTGATATTGGGAGTGAGAGATCTAGGTGATATTGGGAGTGAGAGATCTAGAGTGATATTGGGAGTGAGAGATCTAGAGTGATATTGGGAGTGAGAGATCTAGAGTGATATTGGGAGTGAGAGATCTAGAGTGATATTGGGAGTGAGAGATCTAGAGTGATATTGGGAGTGAGAGATCTAGAGTGATATTGGGAGTGAGAGATCTAGAGTGATATTGGGAGTGAGAGATCTAGAGTGATATTGGGAGTGAGAGATCTAGAGTGATATTGGGAGTGAGAGATCTAGGTGATATTGGGAGTGAGAGATCTAGAGTGATATTGGGAGTGAGAGATCTAGAGTGATATTGGGAGTGAGAGATCTAGAGTGATATTGGGAGTGAGAGATCTAGAGTGATATTGGGAGTGAGAGATCTAGGTGATATTGGGAGTGAGAGATCTAGAGTGATATTGGGAGTGAGAGATCTAGAGTGATATTGGGAGTGAGAGATCTAGAGTGATATTGGGAGTGAGAGATCTAGAGTGATATTGGGAGTGAGAGATCTAGGTGATATTGGGAGTGAGAGATCTAGAGTGATATTGGGAGTGAGAGATCTAGAGTGATATTGGGAGTGAGAGATCTAGAGTGATATTGGGAGTGAGAGATCTAGAGTGATATTGGGAGTGAGAGATCTAGAGTGATATTGGGAGTGAGAGATCTAGAGTGATATTGGGAGTGAGAGATCTAGAGTGATATTGGGAGTGAGAGATCTAGGTGATATTGGGAGTGAGAGATCTAGAGTGATATTGGGAGTGAGAGATCTAGAGTGATATTGGGAGTGAGAGATCTAGAGTGATATTGGGAGTGAGAGATCTAGAGTGATATTGGGAGTGAGAGATCTAGAGTGATATTGGGAGTGAGAGATCTAGAGTGATATTGGGAGTGAGAGATCTAGAGTGATATTGGGAGTGAGAGATCTAGAGTGATATTGGGAGTGAGAGATCTAGAGTGATATTGGGAGTGAGAGATCTAGAGTGATATTGGGAGTGAGAGATCTAGAGTGATATTGGGAGTGAGAGATCTAGAGTGATATTGGGAGTGAGAGATCTAGAGTGATATTGGGAGTGAGAGATCTAGGTGATATTGGGAGTGAGAGATCTAGAGTGATATTGGGAGTGAGAGATCTAGAGTGATATTGGGAGTGAGAGATCTAGAGTGATATTGGGAGTGAGAGATCTAGAGTGATATTGGGAGTGAGAGATCTAGAGTGATATTGGGAGTGAGAGATCTAGAGTGATATTGGGAGTGAGAGATCTAGAGTGATATTGGGAGTGAGAGATCTAGGTGATATTGGGAGTGAGAGATCTAGGTGATATTGGGAGTGAGAGATCTAGAGTGATATTGGGAGTGAGAGATCTAGAGTGATATTGGGAGTGAGAGATCTAGAGTGATATTGGGAGTGAGAGATCTAGAGTGATATTGGGAGTGAGAGATCTAGAGTGATATTGGGAGTGAGAGATCTAGGTGATATTGGGAGTGAGAGATCTAGAGTGATATTGGGAGTGAGAGATCTAGAGTGATATTGGGAGTGAGAGATCTAGAGTGATATTGGGAGTGAGAGATCTAGAGTGATATTGGGAGTGAGAGATCTAGAGTGATATTGGGAGTGAGAGATCTAGAGTGATATTGGGAGTGAGAGATCTAGAGTGATATTGGGAGTGAGAGATCTAGAGTGATATTGGGAGTGAGAGATCTAGAGTGATATTGGGAGTGAGAGATCTAGAGTGATATTGGGAGTGAGAGATCTAGAGTGATATTGGGAGTGAGAGATCTAGGTGATATTGGGAGTGAGAGATCTAGAGTGATATTGGGAGTGAGAGATCTAGAGTGATATTGGGAGTGAGAGATCTAGAGTGATATTGGGAGTGAGAGATCTAGAGTGATATTGGGAGTGAGAGATCTAGAGTGATATTGGGAGTGAGAGATCTAGAGTGATATTGGGAGTGAGAGATCTAGAGTGATATTGGGAGTGAGAGATCTAGAGTGATATTGGGAGTGAGAGATCTAGAGTGATATTGGGAGTGAGAGATCTAGAGTGATATTGGGAGTGAGAGATCTAGAGTGATATTGGGAGTGAGAGATCTAGAGTGATATTGGGAGTGAGAGATCTAGGGTGATATTGGGAGTGAGAGATCTAGAGTGATATTGGGAGTGAGAGATCTAGAGTGATATTGGGAGTGAGAGATCTAGAGTGATATTGGGAGTGAGAGATCTAGAGTGATATTGGGAGTGAGAGATCTAGAGTGATATTGGGAGTGAGAGATCTAGAGTGATATTGGGAGTGAGAGATCTAGGGTGATATTGGGAGTGAGAGATCTAGAGTGATATTGGGAGTGAGAGATCTAGAGTGATATTGGGAGTGAGAGATCTAGAGTGAGAGATCTAGAGTGATATTGGGAGTGAGAGATCTAGAGTGATATTGGGAGTGAGAGATCTAGAGTGATATTGGGAGTGAGAGATCTAGGTGATATTGGGAGTGAGAGATCTAGAGTGATATTGGGAGTGAGAGATCTAGAGTGATATTGGGAGTGAGAGATCTAGGTGATATTGGGAGTGAGAGATCTAGAGTGATATTGGGAGTGAGAGATCTAGAGTGATATTGGGAGTGAGAGATCTAGAGTGATATTGGGAGTGAGAGATCTAGAGTGATATTGGGAGTGAGAGATCTAGAGTGATATTGGGAGTGAGAGATCTAGAGTGATATTGGGAGTGAGAGATCTAGGTGATATTGGGAGTGAGAGATCTAGAGTGATATTGGGAGTGAGAGATCTAGAGTGATATTGGGAGTGAGAGATCTAGGTGATATTGGGAGTGAGAGATCTAGAGTGATATTGGGAGTGAGAGATCTAGGTGATATTGGGAGTGAGAGATCTAGAGTGATATTGGGAGTGAGAGATCTAGAGTGATATTGGGAGTGAGAGATCTAGGTGATATTGGGAGTGAGAGATCTAGAGTGATATTGGGAGTGAGAGATCTAGGTGATATTGGGAGTGAGAGATCTAGAGTGATATTGGGAGTGAGAGATCTAGGGTGATATTGGGAGTGAGAGATCTAGAGTGATATTGGGAGTGAGAGATCTAGGTGATATTGGGAGTGAGAGATCTAGAGTGATATTGGGAGTGAGAGATCTAGAGTGATATTGGGAGTGAGAGATCTAGGTGATATTGGGAGTGAGAGATCTAGAGTGATATTGGGAGTGAGAGATCTAGGGTGATATTGGGAGTGAGAGATCTAGAGTGATATTGGGAGTGAGAGATCTAGGTGATATTGGGAGTGAGAGATCTAGAGTGATATTGGGAGTGAGAGATCTAGAGTGATATTGGGAGTGAGAGATCTAGGTGATATTGGGAGTGAGAGATCTAGAGTGATATTGGGAGTGAGAGATCTAGAGTGATATTGGGAGTGAGAGATCTAGGGTGATATTGGGAGTGAGAGATCTAGAGTGATATTGGGAGTGAGAGATCTAGGTGATATTGGGAGTGAGAGATCTAGAGTGATATTGGGAGTGAGAGATCTAGGTGATATTGGGAGTGAGAGATCTAGAGTGATATTGGGAGTGAGAGATCTAGAGTGATATTGGGAGTGAGAGATCTAGGTGATATTGGGAGTGAGAGATCTAGAGTGATATTGGGAGTGAGAGATCTAGGTGATATTGGGAGTGAGAGATCTAGAGTGATATTGGGAGTGAGAGATCTAGGTGATATTGGGAGTGAGAGATCTAGAGTGATATTGGGAGTGAGAGATCTAGAGTGATATTGGGAGTGAGAGATCTAGGGTGATATTGGGAGTGAGAGATCTAGAGTGATATTGGGAGTGAGAGATCTAGGGTGATATTGGGAGTGAGAGATCTAGAGTGATATTGGGAGTGAGAGATCTAGGTGATATTGGGAGTGAGAGATCTAGAGTGATATTGGGAGTGAGAGATCTAGAGTGATATTGGGAGTGAGAGATCTAGGTGATATTGGGAGTGAGAGATCTAGAGTGATATTGGGAGTGAGAGATCTAGGGTGATATTGGGAGTGAGAGATCTAGAGTGATATTGGGAGTGAGAGATCTAGAGTGATATTGGGAGTGAGAGATCTAGGGTGATATTGGGAGTGAGAGATCTAGAGTGATATTGGGAGTGAGAGATCTAGGGTGATATTGGGAGTGAGAGATCTAGAGTGATATTGGGAGTGAGAGATCTAGGGTGATATTGGGAGTGAGAGATCTAGAGTGATATTGGGAGTGAGAGATCTAGAGTGATATTGGGAGTGAGAGATCTAGGGTGATATTGGGAGTGAGAGATCTAGAGTGATATTGGGAGTGAGAGATCTAGGGTGATATTGGGAGTGAGAGATCTAGAGTGATATTGGGAGTGAGAGATCTAGAGTGATATTGGGAGTGAGAGATCTAGAGTGATATTGGGAGTGAGAGATCTAGGTGATATAGAGTGATATTGGGAGTGAGAGATCTAGAGTGATATTGGGAGTGAGAGATCTAGAGTGATATTGGGAGTGAGAGATCTAGAGTGATATTGGGAGTGAGAGATCTAGGTGATATTGGGAGTGAGAGATCTAGGTGATATTGGGAGTGAGAGATCTAGGTGATATTGGGAGTGAGAGATCTAGAGTGATATTGGGAGTGAGAGATCTAGAGTGATATTGGGAGTGAGAGATCTAGAGTGATATTGGGAGTGAGAGATCTAGAGTGATATTGGGAGTGAGAGATCTAGAGTGATATTGGGAGTGAGAGATCTAGGTGATATTGGGAGTGAGAGATCTAGGGTGATATTGGGAGTGAGAGATCTAGGGTGATATTGGGAGTGAGAGATCTAGAGTGATATTGGGAGTGAGAGATCTAGAGTGATATTGGGAGTGAGAGATCTAGAGTGATATTGGGAGTGAGAGATCTAGAGTGATATTGGGAGTGAGAGATCTAGAGTGATATTGGGAGTGAGAGATCTAGAGTGATATTGGGAGTGAGAGATCTAGAGTGATATTGGGAGTGAGAGATATAGGGTGATATTGGGAGTGAGAGATATAGGTGATATTGGGAGTGAGAGATCTAGGTGATATTGGGAGTGAGAGATCTAGAGTGATATTGGGAGTGAGAGATCTAGAGTGATATTGGGAGTGAGAGATCTAGAGTGATATTGGGAGTGAGAGATCTAGAGTGATATTGGGAGTGAGAGATCTAGAGTGATATTGGGAGTGAGAGATCTAGAGTGATATTGGGAGTGAGAGATCTAGAGTGATATTGGGAGTGAGAGATATAGGGTGATATTGGGAGTGAGAGATCTAGGTGATATTGGGAGTGAGAGATCTAGAGTGATATTGGGAGTGAGAGATCTAGAGTGATATTGGGAGTGAGAGATCTAGAGTGATATTGGGAGTGAGAGATCTAGGGTGATATTGGGAGTGAGAGATCTAGAGTGATATTGGGAGTGAGAGATCTAGAGTGATATTGGGAGTGAGAGATCTAGAGTGATATTGGGAGTGAGAGATCTAGAGTGATATTGAGAGTGAGAGATATAGGGTGATATTGGGAGTGAGAGATATAGGGTGATATTGGGAGTGAGAGATATAGGGTGATATTGGGAGTGAGAGATCTAGAGTGATATTGGGAGTGAGAGATCTAGAGTGATATTGGGAGTGAGAGATCTAGAGTGATATTGGGAGTGAGAGATCTAGAGTGATATTGGGAGTGAGAGATCTAGAGTGATATTGGGAGTGAGAGATCTAGAGTGATATTGAGAGTGAGAGATATAGGGTGATATTGGGAGTGAGAGATATAGGGTGATATTGGGAGTGAGAGATATAGGGTGATATTGGGAGTGAGAGATCTAGAGTGATATTGGGAGTGAGAGATCTAGGTGATATTGGGAGTGAGAGATCTAGGGTGATATTGGGAGTGAGAGATCTAGAGTGATATTGGGAGTGAGAGATCTAGAGTGATATTGGGAGTGAGAGATCTAGAGTGATATTGGGAGTGAGAGATCTAGAGTGATATTGGGAGTGAGAGATCTAGAGTGATATTGGGAGTGAGAGATCTAGAGTGATATTGGGAGTGAGAGATATAGAGTGATATTGGGAGTGAGAGATCTAGAGTGATATTGGGAGTGAGAGATCTAGGGTGATATTGGGAGTGAGAGATCAAGGGTGATATTGGGAGTGAGAGATCTAGAGTGATATTGGGAGTGAGAGATCTAGAGTGATTGGGAGTGAGAGATCTAGAGTGATATTGGGAGTGAGAGATCTAGGGTGAGAATATGGGGAGTGAGAGATCTAGAGTGAGAATAGGGAGTGAGAATAGGGAGTGAGAGATCTAGGGTGAGAATAGGGAGTGAGAGATCTAGGGTGAGAATATAGGGAGAGAGAGATCTAGGGTGAGAATAGGGAGTGAGAGATCTAGAGTGAGAATAGGGAGTGAGAGATCTAGAGTGAGAATAGGGAGTGAGAGATCTTGAGTGAGAATAGGGAGTGAGAGATCTAGAGTGAGAATAGGGAGTGAGAGATCTAGGGTGAGAATATAGGGAGAGAGTCATCTAGAGTGAGAATAGGGAGTGAGAGATCTAGGGTGAGAATAGAGAGTGAGAGATCTAGAGTGAGAATAGGGAGTGAGAGATCTAGGGTGAGAATAGGGAGTGAGAGATCTAGGGTGAGAAAAGGGAGTGAGAGATCTAGAGTGAGAATAGGGAGTGAGAGATCTAGAGTGAGAATAGGGAGTGAGAGATCTAGGGTGAGAATAGGGAGTGAGAGATCTAGGGTGAGAATAGGGAGTGAGAGATCTAGGGTGAGAAAAGGGAGTGAGAGATCTAGAGTGAGAATAGGGAGTGAGAGATCTAGAGTGAGAATAGGGAGTGAGAGATCGAGAGTGAGAATAGGGAGTGAGAGATCTAGGGTGAGAATAGGGAGTGAGAGATCTAGAGTGAGAATAGGGAGTGAGAGATCTAGAGTGAGAATAGGGAGTGAGAGATCTAGGGTGAGAATAGGGAGTGAGAGATCTAGAGTGAGAATAGGGAGTGAGAGATCTAGAGTGAGAATAGGGAGTGAGAGATCTAGAGTGAGAATAGGGAGTGAGAGATCTAGAGTGAGAATAGGGAGTGAGAGATCTAGGGTGAGAATAGGGAGTGAGAGATCTAGGGTGAGAATAGGGAGTGAGAGATCTAGAGTGAGAATAGGGAGTGAGAGATCTAGAGTGAGAATAGGGAGTGAGAGATCTAGAGTGAGAATAGGGAGTGAGAGATCTAGAGTGAGAATAGGGAGTGAGAGATCTAGGGTGAGAATAGGGAGTGAGAGATCTAGAGTGAGAATAGGGAGTGAGAGATCTAGAGTGAGAATAGGGAGTGAGAGATCTAGGGTGAGAATAGGGAGTGAGAGATCTAGAGTGAGAATAGGGAGTGAGAGATCTAGGGTGAGAATAGGGAGTGAGAGATCTAGAGTGAGAATAGGGAGTGAGAGATCTAGAGTGAGAATAGGGAGTGAGAGATCTAGAGTGAGAATAGGGAGTGAGAGATCTAGAGTGAGAATAGGGAGTGAGAGATCTAGAGTGAGAATAGGGAGTGAGAGATCTAGAGTGAGAATAGGGAGTGAGAGATCTAGAGTGAGAATAGGGAGTGAGAGATCTAGAGTGAGAATAGGGAGTGAGAGATCTAGAGTGAGAATAGGGAGTGAGAGATCTAGAGTGAGAATAGGGAGTGAGAGATCTAGAGTGATATTGGGAGTGAGAGATCTCGGGTGAGAATATAGGGAGAGAGTCATCTAGGGTGAGAATATAGGGAGAGAGTCATCTAGGGTGAGAATAGGGAGTGAGAGATCTAGAGTGAGAATAGGGAGTGAGAGATCTAGAGTGAGAATAGGGAGTGAGAGATCTAGGGTGAGAATAGGGAGTTAGAGATCTAGAGTGAGAATAGGGAGTGAGAGATCTAGAGTGAGAATAGGGAGTGAGAGATCTAGAGTGAGAATAGGGAGTGAGAGATCTAGAGTGAGAATAGGGAGTGAGAGATCTAGAGTGAGAATAGGGAGTGAGAGATCTAGAGTGAGAATAGGGAGTGAGAGATCTAGGGTGAGAATATAGGGAGAGAGTCATCTAGGGTGAGAATAGGGAGTGAGAGATCTAGAGTGAGAATAGGGAGTGAGAGATCTAGAGTGAAAAAAGGGAGTGAGAGATCTAGAGTGAGAATAGGGAGTGAGAGATCTTGGGTGAGAATAGGGAGTGAGAGATCTAGAGTGAGAATAGGGAGTGAGAGATCTAGGGCGAGAATAGGGAGGGTGAGATCTAGAGTGAGAATAGGGAGTGAGAGATCTAGAGTGAGAATATAGGGAGGGAGTCATCTAGGGTGAGAATTGGGAATTAGAGATCTAGGGTGAGAATATAGGGAGAGAGTCATCTAGGGTGAGAATGGGGAATTAGAGATCTAGGGTGAGAATATAGGGAGAGATTCATCTAGGGTGAGAATGGGGGATTAGAGATCTAGGGTGAGAATAGGGAGTGGGAGATCTAGGGTGAGAATATAGAGTGAGAGATCTAGGGTGAGAATATAGGGAGAGATTCATCTAGGGTGAGAATGGGGGATTAGAGATCTAGGGTGAGAATAGGGAGTGAGAGATCTAGAGTGAGAATAGGGAGTGAGAGATCTAGAGTGAGAATAGGGAGTGGGAGATCTAGGGTGAGAATAGGGAGTGAGAGATCGAGAGTGAGAATGGGGAGTGAGAGATCGAGAGTGAGAATAGGGAGTGAGAGATCTAGAGTGAGAATATAGGGAGGGAGAGATCTAGGAGGAGAATAGAGAGAGTGTGTAAAGGGATCTAGGGTGAGATTAGGGAGTGAGAGTGAAGGAGCAGGGAAATGGAACAGGACCAAGAATATACCAGAGTCTGTTACTACGAGAATAGGCATGACAACTAAAAGTGCAAATTGCTTATTAAAAGAATTCCCAAGGATGCCAGTCTGTCTATAGATCAGACTGGTCTTAGGAGAACAAAGAAATGCGTCTTATCCAGAAGAATTAAGTCACGAATATCAATGAGAATAGCGCTGAATATGGGAGCAGAGGCGGAGAAGGGAGATCTGGGGAGCTTAGCTTGCTCAGCTCAATCAGTCGGTCGGATCCCGCCGGCGGGGAAACGCACCAGAGCCAGTAGTCAATGTACTGAATTATGCATAGCGGTGCACCAGTAATGTGTAGTATATTATATATCTAAGCCGGGTTTTGCGGCTCAACGGGGCACCGCGCGGTTGCTGAGAGAATGGCAGATTATGCGGCTTTGATAGCAGTGCATGACTGCTCAGGAGGCTGGGACTGATCGGCCTGTGCTGTAGTGAAGATGAGCCGCGGTGGCCCCCCTAAAAAAGGCTGCGACGGTGGGAAGAGAGAGGCAGCGACAGACTGCAAGCAAGTAAAGGGAATCAGAGTGAGAGGAAGGGGATCAGAGTGAGAGGAAGGGAATCAGAGTGAGAGGAAGGGAATCAGAGTGAGAGGAAGGGGATCAGAGTGAGAGGAAGGGGATCAGAGTGAGAGGAAGGGAATCAGAGTGAGAGGAAGGGGATCAGAGTGAGAGGAAGGGGATCAGAGTGAGAGGAAGGGAATCAGAGTGAGAGGAAGGGGATCAGAGTGAGAGGAAGGGGATCAGAGTGAGAGGAAGGGGATCAGAGTGAGAGGAAGGGAATCAGAGTGAGAGGAAGGGGATCAGAGTGAGAGGAAGGGGATCAGAGTGAGAGGAAGAGAATCAGAGTGAGAGGAAGAGGATCAGAGTGAGAGGAAGAGGATCAGAGTGAGGGGAAGGGGATCAGAGTGAGAGGAAGGGAATCAGAGTGAGAGGAAGGGGATCAGAGTGAGAGGAAGGGGATCAGAGTGAGAGGAAGGGGATCAGAGTGAGAGGAAGGGGATCAGAGTGAGAGGAAGGGGATCAGAGTGAGAGGAAGGGAATCAGAGTGAGAGGAAGGGAATCAGAGTGAGAGGAAGGGAACCCGAATAAGGGGAAGAGAATCAGAGTGAGAGGAAGGGGATCAGAGTGAGAGGAAGGGGATCAGAGTGAGAGGAAGGGAACCCGAATAAGAGGAAGAGAATGAGCCGCTTCAGAGTGAGAGGAAGGGGATCAGAGTGAGAGGAAAGGGATCAGAGTGAGAGGAAGGGGATCAGAGTGAGAGGAAGGGAACCCGAATAAGGGGAAGAGAATCAGAATGAGAAGAAGGGAATCAGAGTGAGAGGAAGGGGATCAGAGTGAGAGGAAGGGAACCCGAATAAGGGGAAGAGAATCAGAGTGAGAAGAAGGGAATCAGAGTGAGAGGAAGGGAATCAGAGTGAGAGGAAGGGGATCAGAGTGAGAGGAAGGGAACCCGAATAAGGGGAAGAGAATCAGAGTGAGAAGAAGGGAATCAGAGTGAGAGGAAGGGGATCAGAGTGAGAGGAAGGGAACCCGAATAAGAGGAAGAGAATGAGCCGCTTCAGAGTGAGAGGAAGGGGATCAGAGTGAGAGGAAAGGGATCAGAGTGAGAGGAAAGGGATCAGAGTGAGAGGAAGGGAACCCGAATAAGGGGAAGAGAATCAGAATGAGAAGAAGGGAATCAGAGTGAGAGGAAGGGGATCAGAGTGAGAGGAAGGGAACCCGAATAAGGGGAAGAGAATCAGAGTGAGAAGAAGGGAATCAGAGTGAGAAGAAGGGGATCAGAGTGAGAGGAAGGGAACCCGAATAAGGGGAAGAGAATCAGAGTGAGAAGAAGGGAATCAGAGTGAGAGGAAGGGAATCAGAGTGAGAGGAAGGGGATCAGAGTGAGAGGAAGGGGATCAGAGTGAGAGGAAGGGGATCAGAGTGAGAGGAAGGGAACCCGAAAAAGGGGAAGAGAATCAGAGTGAGAAGAAGGGAATCAGAGTGAGAGGAAGGGAATCAGAGTGAGAGGAAGGGAATCAAAGTGAGAGGAAGGGAATCAGAGTGAGAGGAAGGGAATCAGAGTTAGAGGAAGGGAATCAGAGTGAGAGGAAGGGAATCAGAGTGAGAGGAAGGGAATCAGAGTGAGAGAGATGAAGGGAGTCAGAGTGAAGGGAAGAGAATCAGGTAAGGAGAGAGTTGGCAGTAAGAGTAGAGATGCAGCGAGAGTGAGCAGCCAAGCTAGTTGGTGTGCCGCCCCGCAACGCAAACCAGACGGTGGCAGCGGCTGCGCCGGAAGTGAATTTTTACTGCAGTGTTTGCGCAGAGCCGGGCGGGCGCGTCGGAGCGATGGCGGAAGCGGAGAGAACGGTGGCCCCATAAAAATACAAATTTGCAGCGGGTGTTGACACAGAGTGACGGGTGCCAGTCTCAAAGCTCCGGTCTGAGTGAATGACTGAGTGCAGACAGGCAGGGAGAGCGCGAGCGGTTTGCTCGTGACATCAGGGGGCACTCCGAGAGGCAGTCACAGTGCTGGCCAATCAGTCATGCAGCGGCCCAGTTAGCTCCATATATTGGATTGGATTGAGTGCCCCACTCTCTGTTTGATACTGCTGCTAGCCAATTCTAGGAAAAGCAGTGATTGATTGATCAACAGCAGAGCTCACGTGATTGTAACTTTGAGTATTCTAGCTAACAGCAGAGATAGGTGCACTAGTAAGAAAAGAAGACTTACGGATGCATCATGGTCTGACAGTTTAACTTATTAATCGATATGAAAACTGATATGAATAGGAAACGACAAATAGATTGATAGAATTAAAAACTCGATGAGAAATTATTCAAATCAATTGGGACGGATTTTCGATTCACGCCATGCATTACGACGTGAGAAGGTCAGAGCCCTTTTACGAGCTAGTTCAGTTGCAGCTCGGGCTCGATTTCAAGTGCAGTCAACATTAATTTGGGGCTAAATTGGAATCTCGGCTTGGCTCTGCTTGTGCAATTAACACCCAGCTTGAGGACCAATCCTCAAGGCACAGTGAAGTGTACATGCCTAACGATAAATAACACTCCAGTGTGAGTGTGTGCCTGTGCGTATGACTGCATACGTATCCGCGCGCTTGTGTGCCTGCTCAGGGGAGTCGGTGGAATGGGCAGCAATGCCTCTCGCCGGTTGTGTGACAATGTCGCTTAAAGTGCGCTGGGGTGCACGCAGCCCCCCGACTCTAAAGAATCTCTGCCCTGCTGTGAACCCGGTGTACATGCAAGTGCGTACTCAGGGGTCAGTCAGCGAACGGGCATACCGCAGCACCTTTGCTGGCTACCGCAGGTCGATTGTCGCCTTGAATTGCGCGGCAATGCCGAAGGAAGGAGTTTAAATTTAAACAGTGTTGAACCATCAAAACACGAGCCGTACAAGCTGCCGTCGAATTTGATTGTCACGCACGGACGGCAGACCCTGATCGCAGGTTTACTCTAGAAATTCTGCTATAGCCCCCACTCGACTGCGGTTCGGGAATTATAATAATAATTCACCTAGCTACGATCGAGCTGTCGAGTTGTGCGCGCGAACAACTCTCGATAGACGCCGCGAGCAAGCCCTGGGGACATCCAAGCACAGACGGGTGAGAAGGGGCTCGCTCAAGCGGATTTAGGCTCGGGCGAACTGCCGTCAGTTTCTTTACGCAAAGCGGCTTGTCGATAGCTCAGAAGAGCTAATTAAATTTCCACTCGGCTTCTTCTTATCGGCTTACAGCCGGCCCAGCTAGATGAAAAATATGCGCATTACAGCGGAATTCTGTTTGCTGTGCAAATTCACTATAATACTCTCTGGCCTGAATACTGCCAGCTGATTATTTCAGTTTATAAAGAAAAACCGCAAAAGAATGAAGTTTAACGATTGCTGGCGAGATACGAGTAATCGCCAGATACTGAGACACAGGCAGGAAGGCTTATTTAGGATATCCGTCTGAACTGCTCCAAATCTTTCGCCTGCATAACATAGTGTCAGTTGCTTCCTTCCTGCAGTCTTGCTTGGCTTCAACTGCCTCCACTGACTCAGCTGCTTCCACTGCCTCAGCTGCTTCCACTGCCCCAGCTGCTTCCACTGCCCCAGCTGCTTCCATTGCCTCAGCTACAGCTATTTCTGTCTTAGCGCATTGCACAAGTTAATAAAAGAAAATATTGGTAAAATAATAATTAATATTAAGCACAGTATACTCTGAAATTTTAAGCGTTCAAACGAGAAAGTGACTACTTGAAGCTTCTATTGTACCACAATGTCAGACACAACAGTCAAAGAAAAATAATGAATCCAGCAACTACAGGCATACATATAGCTGGTTCTCGGTGCAATAGTTTTCTCCAGAATCAAAAAAAGAGCAAAAGTAGAATAAAGGACAAAGGTGGACTCAAATTTGTAAAGGAGTAAAACGCCAAACAAGTGTGAAACAATATTTAATTAACAAATTTATAGGTTTATAGATAATAGAACAAGATGGCAAGCAAAATCTAATTTAAGCATAAAAAATTCAACACTGATCGAAATTCAAGTGCATCATGATCTCTGTTTCTGCTCGATAAAAATAGCATTCTGCAAATAATTTCCATCATACTACTTACAACTGCGTGTTAGTAGTTGAAATTAGATTTTTTCTACAAATTATTCTAAGCTTTGCTTGGTGTAGTGACGGGCAGCAGTAACCGGAATGCTGGGCGACAATTTCTGAGTGTAGAAGAGAAATGTAGACAGAAGATTATAGTTAAGTAATACAATCTAAATATAGGCTGTAAATAACAAAGGAGAGGGAAATAACACAGAAAATATTATGAGTATATATACACACAGGTCATGTGCCAGAGGACCAAACGGGCCCGCATTCACTTGGGGCTTGTGTGCGGTTGTCGTACGATCAACAGCCACGAGAGCCAACCCACCCAAGAGCCAGAATAGTGTACATTCCCGACGGAATTAGAAAGTCAAAAAGGGCCGATGCGCCAATGAAAATGATGATTGACAACGCGCCAAGCCCTGCCCCCGTCAATGCATTTGGGCATCAAAATATCATCATTAGACAAAAAATGTACAAAAAATCATCGCTTTATACGAGTATATACCTGACGTTAATCAATAAAAAATCCTGGGGCAGTTATAAATAACTGGTAAAATACACACGATTTCGATAGTTGACACAGTAGAATACATTTCGTAGCTTCTTATTATTCATATCTACAAACTGTAAAATGGCTTCTAAGAAAAGCTTATATGGTTAATCAACAACAGTCAACAACATACAGGCAGAAGCTTGCAAACATATGACAGGTGGGAACAGTTGTATAAATATCGAAATAAATTTATAATAGATTATAGATAGTAAAGAAACTACATTAAGCCAGGTGCACAGCTTAGTCATTATTTGCGCAGTAATTTTTCAGTAGTAAAAATTACTCATTATGACCAATTTTCATCTCAGGTGAATTACTCATTATGACCAATTCTCATCTCACGGGAATTACTCATTATGACCAATTCTCATCTCAGGTGAATTACTCATTATGACCAATTCTCATCTGAGGTTAATTACTCATTATGACCAATTCTCATCTCACGGGAATTACTCATTATGACCAATTCTCATCTCAGGTGAATTACTCATTATGACCAATTCTCATCTGAGGTTAATTACTCATTATGACCAATTCTCATCTCAGGTGAATTACTCATTATGACCAATTCTCATCTGAGGTTAATTACTCATTATGACCAATTCTCATCTCACGGGAATTACTCATTATGACCAATTCTCATCTCAGGTGAATTACTCATTATGACCAATTCTCATCTCACGGGAATTACTCATTATGACCAATTCTCATCTCAGGTTAATTACTCATTAGGACCAATTCTCATCTCAGGTGAATTACTCATTATGACCAATTCTCATCTCAGGTTAATTACTCATTACGACCAATTCTCATCTCAGGTGAATTACTCATTATGACCAATTCTCATCTGAGGTTAATTACTCATTATGACCAATTCTCATCTCAGGTGAATTACTCATTATGACCAATTCTCATCTCAGGCGAGATACTACTATCAGATCAGATACTACTATTAGATAAATCGCCGATCTCATAATTATGACCAATCGCAGTAAGAAACAAATGAGAAAATTAGCTGTTTAAAATGTGAACCAATAACAGAGTAGCAACGCCACCCAGCCAGTCACTGCTGATTCAATGTTCTAGACAGCATCTCCGACAGTAGCGGCCGCGGAAAAACGGTGCGCTCGTTAACAAAAGCCTGCCAATAGCCCAGCGATAGCACTGTGCAAGATCGCAGCTCATTGTTTAGCATAATCAGGCAGCCGCGCCGCACCAGATCCGGGCAGACGGCCCGCAGCGCGGCCAGATAACTGGCTCGCAACGCTTCGATACTATCAATGCTTTGCCAGGAATTGGTTGGCAAAGCCTGCAATAGGAACACTGGGCGCAACAGTCGCATCTCGTGCTGGGCAATGCGCAGCCTAGTGAGATACTTGGCCATTGTCCTACTGCGCTCGTCTATTGGCTGCACACGGTACAGCTCCCGCTTGCTCTCGGGCATTAGGAAATTGGCGCAGATGTGCAGAGTGTCCTAGGCAATGGGGGAGGGAAGGGTTAGGGCGGTGCAAATCTTCTTTGATGCTATAATACAAACATCAAAATCTTACAGAAATCCAATGGTAGAACATCTAAATCTTAAAGAAATCCATGCGTAGAACATCTAAATCTTACAGAAATCCATGCGTAGAACATCTAAATCTTACAGAAATCCAATGGTAGAACATCTAAATCTTACAGTAATCCAATGGTAGAACATCTAAATCTTACAGTAATCCAATGGTAGAACATCTAAATCTTACAGTAATCCAATGGTAGAACATCTAAATCTTACAGTAATCCAATGGTAGAACATCTAAATCTTACAGTAATCCAATGGTAGAACATCTAAATCTTACAGTAATCCAATGGTAGAACATCTAAATCTTACAGTAATCCAATGGTAGAACATCTAAATCTTACAGTAATCTAATGGTAGAACATCTAAATCTTACAGTAATCCAATGGTAGAACATCTAAATCTTAGTAATCCAATGGTAAAACATCTGAATCTTACAGAAAAGTCTGATTAGATTAAATTAGCTGGGCTATGCACAAAACATAGTGCTAATTTATTCATGAGGTTCACCCGCCCATCCTTGGCTTAATACGATGCATCTCCATATCAGATGAAGATGAAATGTAACAGAAATGTATTTTTGAGCTGAAATTATAGATTCAATCTTCACTGTTGAAATTGGCCAAAAAAGCAGGCTTAACTGATGAATTTTTCCTACAAAGTATATTCCAGAATCAAAGCCTTCAATAATTCATAAAGAGAATTGCTCAACTGCAATTTTTGCGATCCACATTTAAAAAAATGCTTTGTACTCTTTCATAAAAAGAGAAGTAATGATTTGCATAAAAGCTTATTATATTCTATACTATGATGTAGGTTTGAGGCACTTCCGCATACGGGAATTATTTATACATGTTCGATTCGATTAATGGCAAAGAAATCGAAAATCAGTAATTAAGGATTCGAATATATTTTTCCTGAAAAAAAATATTGCAAAAAAACCAGAGCATCGTGCGCTGGTTTAAATAGGCCGTTATTAGCAGGACTTAATAAAATTAATAATTAGGATTAATAAAATGCAAACCGAGCCCTCGCACCTAAACTAATTAAGCCATTCTCCAGTCCTCACACAGGCTAATTAAGCCATACTCCAGTCCTCACACCTTAGGCTAATTAAGCCATACTCCAGTCCTCACACCTAAACTAATTAAGCCATTCTCCAGTCCTCACACCTTAGGCTAATTAAGCCATACTCCAGTCCTCACACCTTAGGCTAATTAAGCCATACTCCAGTCCTCGCACCTAAACTAATTAAGCCATTCTCCAGTCCTCACACCTTAGGCTAATTAAGCCATACTCCAGTCCTCACACCTTAGGCTAATTAAGCCATACTCCAGTCCTCACACCTTAGGCTAATTAAGCCATACCCCAGTCCTCACACCTTAGGCTAATTAAGCCATACTCCAGTCCCCACACCTTAGGCTAATTAAGCCATAATCCAGTCCTCACACCTAGGCCTAATTAAGCCATACTCCAGTCCTCACACCTAGGCTAATTAAGCCATAATCCAGTCCTCACACCTAGGTAATTAAGCCATACTCCAGTCCTCACACAGGCTAATTAAGTCATACCCCAGTCCTCACACAGGCCATACTCCAGTCCTCACACCTTAGGCTAATTAAGCCATACCCCAGTCCTCACACCTTAGGCTAATTAAGCCATACCCCAGTCCTCACACCTTAGGCTAATTAAGCCATACCCCAGTCCTCACACCTTAGGCTAATTAAGCCATACTCCAGTCCTCACACCTTAGGCTAATTAAGCCATACCTTAGTCCTCACACCTAGGCTAATTAAGCCATACTCCAGTCCTCACACCTAGGCCTAATTAAGCCATACTCCAGTCCTCACACCTAGGCTAATTAAGCCATACTCCAGTCCTCACACCTAGGCTAATTAAGCCATACTCCAGTCCTCACACCTAGGCTAATTAAGCCATACCCTAGTCCTCACACCTAGGCTAATTAAGCCATACTCCAGTCCTCACACCTAGGCCTAATTAAGCCAAACTCCAGTCCCCACACCTAGGCTAATTAAGCCATACCCCAGTCCTCACACCTAGGCTAATTAAGCCATACCCCAGTCCTCACACCTAGGCTAATTAAGCCATACCCCAGTCCTCACACCTAGGCTAATTAAGCCATACCCCAGTCTTCACCACAGATAGGCAACTTACAAATCAGTCAACACAACACAACAGTAACTTACCTTGTATGGCACAGAATTATAAGCAATCTGCAAGCCCAATAGGCCAATCCAGTGCGATTGCAACAGCAGCACCCGGTCCTGCAGTGCCAATTGGTTAAATCCTGGCAATACCTTGGCCCAAGCGATTAGACTGTGGATGTAGGCGTCAGTCATCAGAGCTACGCCTTTCGTCACTTCATCATCGGGCTGAGCAGCTGACCTAATTCGTCGGTGCAAATGTACAGCGGCTTGAAATCGATGGCGGCCAGCTGCATTAGCAGCGGGTTCGTCCGCACTGGCTCGCTGTCCGGACTAAGCGGCTCAGCGATGCTCGACTCCAG
This sequence comes from Macrostomum lignano, assembly GCA_002269645.1. Classification (NCBI taxonomy): domain Eukaryota; kingdom Metazoa; phylum Platyhelminthes; family Macrostomidae; genus Macrostomum; species Macrostomum lignano. The sequence goes on along the minus strand of NIVC01001849.1, from coordinate 8,547 downwards.
GGCCAGCGAATCCGCCGCCGCGGCTGTTGACGCCTCTGCTGAGGTTGTCGACGATTTCGACTGCGACGGCATCGAGTTCACCGACGGAGGCGACATCGGCGAGACGTTTTCAGCGCTGCTACGATCGGCGGAATCCACCGCGTATGCCGGAGCCTGCGGTCAGGAGGCAGTGAGTTCTCATGATTTTGACAGGTAGACTCAAAACTCTGAGTTCTGAGAGTTCTGAATAGAAGCTTAATGGCCGCTCGGGGTCCATCTAACTTAATGACAGATCTGAGTCCATCTACCTTAATGACAGATCTGAGTCCATCTAACTTAATGACAGATCTGAGTCCATCTACCTTAATGACAGATCTGAGTCCATCTACCTTAACTACCTTAATGACAGATCTGAGTCCATCTACCTTAACTACCTTAATGACAGATCTGAGTCCATCTACCTTAATGACAGATCTGAGTCCATCTACCTTAATAACAGATCTGAGTCCATCTACCTTAATAACAGATCTGAGTCCATCTACCTTAATAACAGATCTGAGTCCATCTACCTTAATGACAGATCTGAGTCCATCTACCTTAATGACAGATCTGAGTCCATCTACCTTAATAACAGATCTGAGTCCATCTACCTTAATAACAGATCTGAGTCCATCTACCTTAATAACAGATCTGAGTCCATCTACCTTAATGACAGATATGAGTCCATCTACCTTAATAACAGATCTGAGTCCATCTACCTTAATAACAGATCTGAGTCCATCTACCTTAATAACAGATCTGAGTCCATCTACCTTAATGACAGATATGAGTCCATCTACCTTAATGACAGATCTGAGTCCATCTACCTTAATGACAGATCTGAGTCCATCTACCCAATTGACAGATCGAGGTCCATAAATGAATGATAGATTAATGAGTAATATGCAGATGATGGTAAGCGACAGCCATAAAATCTAGGTCTGTTCACCTGAACCCGCAGCATACTGGGCTCCATACCAGCTTTCAAACAGCGCTGAAAACGGCATTTCGGACAGGAGCGCCGCTTCGAGCTGAGCTCGGTGCATAGCACAGGGCTAGCTAGGCACTGATAGACCAGACACTGCTGCACAGTGCGCTTAAAAAATGCTTTGCAGGCCTCGCACGAGACGGCACCATAGTGCCGGCCAGTCTGAGGAAAGTTCAAGCACACCTGGCACAGGTTGTTTTCCTGAAAGAGTAAAGGATTGTATTGAACAGTAAATTAGTTCAATTACTACAATTGAATTCATACTAAAAATAGTTAAGTTCTTTTTTCTTCTTTCTCTCTGTGCCCTAAAGCTATTTCTAGAGAAAAATACCTGAGTTCATTACTAAATGATTGATTGCTAGCTTTCCCATGTCTATATTCAGAGATTAGATTTTAAATCTTAAGCAAAAAATATTTGCTTACATTTGCTATTAATTTTAATTTTGATAAACAATAAAACAATTCAATGTAGGATAGGCTTAGAAACATTACATCTCAAGAAAAATTGTTTAATAGCAATAAAAGCAAGCTAGAAATTCCAATTTTTTTATAGATCTAATCTACTAAATAGTTAAATAAATAAACTATACAATATTTTTATCATACTTTTTCAGTTTTGTTATTTGTTATAGCTTAAATTAAATAAATATACTACAATTTTAAGCAAGAAAGGTAGAGCTACTGTGTGCTTGTATTAGAAGGTTGAACATCTTTCATAAAAAACAACTACAACAAAACAAGCCATGGAAACCTGTTGGATTTTAAAGCAATGAATTCTAATCTCTAGAACACTTTTGCATATATAATTAAATCTGAATTCACACTAAAAACTTATTAATAGTTAAAATAGGTTAACAAAACTTGGAATAAATTTATATTAAAAATACATTTTAGAATTGAAAAAAGAAAGAATAGTTTTAAGATTATGCAATTCTAAGACTCTGCAACTATGCTCCTATGCCCAGCATAGGTAAGTTGAAAAAATGCCCACCCAAAAATCTGCACATAGAACAAATTTGATGATGAGGCATTTAGCCTTAATAATATTATTAAAGTTACTTATGTCTTTTACCCAAAATAATATTAACTTTTTTAGTTTTTCATAGGTAAGCTGCATTTTTGGTCAAAAAATAATTCACATAGATAGTATAAATCCCTATTAGAATAAATTCTAAGATTGTGAAAACATGCATCAGAGGTCTAACAAAAATGTGCCAAGGGGTCACTCTCCAAGGTACATGGGCTACATCAAGGGGTCACCAAGGATACACTAAGGCCCAGGAGGCATTGCAACAATAAAGGACTTTTGCTATTACAACAATATAGGACCTTTTTGGCACTTTGTATTGCTCTAGCAATGGTGACATGGTGACATACCAACAAAACAACACTGCTATGTAGACCATGCCAAACAACTTGGCCAACTTTTAGCATTTTGACATTTTGCCTATTCTATGCATGGCCATTTTGACATGGATTCCAAGCATTACACTAAGTGTCACACTGCATTGCACCATGCCAGGCCAAGCATCACCTCATAGAAAATGCATTGCACTGCAGGGTCATTTTGAAAATGCACTAGGCACAGGCAGCCATCTGCCATTTAGTTACTTTTTCTAATAAGGAGTGTAAATCAGGAGGGTTGTGTATATATGATAGTAATATAACTAAATACAATAACAATAAGATAGCACTAACATATAGCTTTTTAATAAAATAAGGAAACAATAGCAAAACAGGGGCATAGAAGACAAGAAGATCAAAGAGGCTTTGATATTCTTTTTCTAGTTGGCTAGCAAAGCATATGGTATCTGGCTCATTCCATATAAGATGGACATATTTGGAAAATAGAAAAAAGTCAATATTTTTGCTTGCCATTGCCTAATTAGCCTATTTTTTTACCAAATGTTTATATTGTGCAATATATACAATCTAAGAATAAAGGAATGGTAAAATGTTGGATTAGTATGTTATCAATTGGCAAAAAGTCATTTTTGTAAAAATTTGGACATTTTTCGAAGCAAAAGACATCATTAAGATTTTGTACCTTTTAAAAACAAATAGAAAGCTTTTGAAGGTTGAAACAAACTATAGATAAAAGTATAGTACTTGCATCATCAGATAAAAGCATTAGTGACCAAATAATCTATTATATTTTTAATGTATTAGTACCTCAAAGTTACTGAATTGACAGAAAAAAATATGTTACGACCATAATGTTACGACCATAAGGCTGCCTTTTCTTTTGTATCTTTGTTGCCTTTTGAGTTTATATATTCTAATAAAAGAGTATGATTTCTAAAGATGTTCTTAGTCGAATTTTAAAAATGTATTGCAAAATATCAAAAATGAAAAATGTTATAAGACTTTTACCTTTTAGTTTCTATATGTCAAAAATCCTGTCGTTACAACCATAAGTGTCATTTAAGGTTTAATAGCATCTATACTAATGATGATATCTATATGAAACTCTATAAATATATTCTAGACAAAATAATCTTTCATTTAAAATATTGGTTTAGTATATTCTATTATTAGATTTCATTTTATAAGTAAAAATAACCTGTCATGTTACGACCATGCTTATATGGAATGAGCCATCTCCATTTTTAGTAGGTTTGGCATTCCTTTAAAACATGTACTTGGCCTGATATATCCATTTTTGAGCAGGCTTATAACAATATCCTAGGCTTATATAAATTACTTTTTATACATTATATTATTTAGTTGCCAAGTTGACAATCTCCTTTTTAGGTCTAATGAATTATTTATAAATGTCTTGAGGTAAGCATTTTGGTCTTATATTGTTTAACCAAAAATACAACATAGGTCCTAGGCCTACTTGTTAATAAAAAGTGCATTAATTCAAAGCAATAAATATTTACATAAATTTAGACCTATAATATTTTGGAAATAAAAACTAAAAATAGTATTATATAATACAAAGCCAAAGGTATCAATATTTAGCTAAAAAGTAAAGAAAAGAATTGGCTCTCAACTGAAACTATACAATAGCTATTGTTCATTGAAACTAATTTGAACTTGAAGCTCTAAATATGCTTAATGAATAATATCATTCTTAAATATTTTGAATAAATATGAATGGAATATAAACTATATCTCAATTGCCAATTGTATACTTGATTGCTTTGTTGGCTTTAATAAATTGGGACACTTTTAGGTTTTTGATATAAATAATTTTTTTATTTTGGGTAGCAACTAAAATTATTTTTGCCCATTTTGAATTTTAGCTTTTCTATACCTTTTGTTGTATCTATTGATAAAAATAAATGCAATATAACTAAAATAGGCCTTGTAGCAAAAATGTTTGCAAATATATTTGTTAAAAAGCCTTCTTTATTTTTAGATGCTAAATAGTAACTTTTTTGTGCAAATAAAATTGATACATAATGTTATATAAAAGTTGAACAAATAGTTTGTTTCCATTTCCAGCTAATACTTAGATTTAACTTAGAACTTAGACTAATAAAATTTATCCTAAATATACATCTATGGCATATGCCTTTTAAAGTTAATCCCAATAAATTATAGTTTGATAAGTAAGTTAACATATTTAATCAGATATACTAAAAATGAGTTGTTTGTATGTTTGCTTGTGCGCAATCAATTTTCTCTTTGAATTTATGTTTTCTCTTTTCTCTTCAAATGGCTTAACCAATTTTTATGTGACTTGCACTGTTCAATCAGAATTTTTTCCATGATGGTAAATGTGTCTTAGCTAAGAATTTTCTTGGTGCTAAAGGCATTAAATATTTGAAAAACATGCTTTTTTTGCAAATGTCAAGGAAATTTTTTGACTTGAAATACATTGTAAGAATTCTAGAAAAAACTGACTGGCTGAATTCTGATTCTAAAATAGATTGCATCATAACTGAATTGTAACTCTGACTTGAATTCCATCATAGTATTGAAAATGCAATGTGGAAGCGTAGCACTAGACTTGATTTAGATTGAACAACCATATTGTTAACTGACTGACTGAGATACTGACTGACTAAGAAATTGATTATGTCATGATTGCTTTGTGTGATGTACTCTATGCTTGGAGTTTAAAGTGTTGAATTATATAAGTGCTAAATTTCATGCTATCAAAACAAGAGAGCTAGCCTAGAGATAAACAGACTGAACTGCTAAATGCAGCAACGATGGTTTAAATTTTCATAGAGTAGAATTTTTTAGGCAAAGCTTTTTAATGTCAGAAGAACAAAAAGAGTTTTTAAATAGAAGCATCATATAAACAATCATAGAAGCATCATATAAACAATCATAGAAGTATCATGTAAAAAGTAAAAGAAGCACTATGTAAATAATCATATAAGCATCATAAAAAGTCATAGAAGTGTCATGTAAAAAATCATATAAGCATCATAAAAAATCATAGAAATGTCATGTAAAAAATCATATAAGTGTCATGTAAACAATCATAGAAGTGTCATAAAAAATCATGGAAGTGTCATAAAAAATCATAGAAGTGTCATGTAAAAATCATAGAAGCATCATGTAAAGAATCATAGAAGCATCATGTAAAAAGTCAGAAGTGTCATGTAAAAAATATAGAAGCATCATGTAAACAATCAGAAGTCATCATGTAAACAATCATAGAAGCTTCATGTAAACAATCATAGAAGCTTCATGTAAACAATTATAGAAGCGTCATGTCAACAATCATAGAAGTGTCATGTAAACAATCATAGAAGTATCATGGAATAGGCCTAATAAAAGCATCATGTCAGAAATGAAAGAAATGTTGTGTAAAATTGAAAGAAGCATTATGTCAAAAATAAAAGCCAAGATAGCTAGAATAGCTGAGATGTCAAGACTTGCAAGGGAATAGCTAAGATGTCAAGACTCACAGGGGATTGCTAAGGTTATTGCACAGAGAAGGCTCTATAGTTTAAACATGTAGTTTATTCAAAAGTAGAATAAAGCCTTGACAAAAAAGCATCATGTCAAAAAAGAAGTGTTATGTACAAAAAGTCACATGAAACTACGATGTGCTATCACTCTTAAGGAGAAATACTATTGATATAAAAGCTTATGGGAATATGGGGAATAGCTAAGATGTCAAGGCTCATGGGGAATAACTGAGATACTAAGGATAAAGTCAAAAGCTATATATAGTAGTTTATTCAGAACTTTCTATTACATTATTTGTTGGCTCCTCACAAGGGTGTTGCTAATAGAAAAAGAGTCATGTAAAAAATAAAAGAAGCATTCCATGTCAAAGTTAAAAGATTCATTTGGGAATCCTTATGTATAATATTGAGGCTTACAAGGAACTGCTATAATGGTATAGGCCTAGTAGTATAATAACTCTTGGGGAAATTACTGAATTGCCAATGCTTTAGGGTTAAGGTTAGGGTTAGGGTTAGGGTAAGGTTAGGCTAGGGTTAAAGTTAGGTTGACAGATTTTTAAGATTTCAAAGCTTATAAAGGGTATCGCTAAGATGTCAAAGGGGGAACTTGATATATTAAGGCTTATAGAGAAAATTGCTAACATGTCAAGGCTTACAAGGAACTGCTAAGGTATATTGCAAAGAGACACTGAGATATAGTTTATTAAAAAAACTTTTACTAGGCCTATTTTTTGGCTCCCTAACAAGGGGCACTGATTGCTAGTACTATACTAGAGCTTATTATATCTAATAACTAGAACAAAATCCTTGTTACAACTTGGTGACATTAGGGCCTAGTTGATTTTAAGAGATAGGCCGATAATATAACACTAAGGGCCTAGGTCCTACTATCAGTATTCATATCACAGCCTTGAAAATAGGCCTAAACAATAGGGTCCTAGGCCCTATTCCAAAAGGATAGAGCAAGAACCTTATTATAATAGTGATAGCAGTAGGATATTTCATAGTTAAGAAATTGACCCCTATAGCACATAACAATCAATAGGCCCCTACCTGATAATTAGGCCTAGGCCTATATAAAAGAAAAAACATTTTATATGATTATATTATAGGCCTATGCCAATACTTATACTTATTATGCCAAAACCTAATTTCTTTTTCTTTTTGTGGTTAGACATTTATTAAGTATAGGCCTATTAAAAGTAGTCTTCTAGGCTAGGCGCTGCACTAGGCCCTTGGCCCTAGCCTAACCCAACTGTCTGGGCTGGGGCCTAGGGGCAAGCAAGGGGCAATAGATAGTTAGGCCTACCCATTAAAAAAGTTAAAACAGTGACAATTTTTCCGAGTCTTAAGTATATTTAACACAAAAAAGTTGGTTAAGACTTCAAAAAAGTCTACTATATCAGGTATAATGGGCTTCACATTTTATAAATGATGAATTTTAATTTTAATTTGTTTGCTACAAAAAATGACTAACAAGCGTCAAGTTCATAATGTCTAATGTAAATTAGATTGCATTAGCCATAAGTGTTGGAAAATGCTTTTATCTACAATTGTAACACAAAATCGATCGTCCACTATTATTTTTTGTATTTACTACACTGTTTGTTACTCTTGTCTTTGCGCAAAAAACGATTTATTTATTTAATTTACAGGAAACGACAATCGACTCTCATGGATATATAGGCCTACGATATATTCGTATTCAGATATAATACAGAGCCACAGATACTCAGCAAGCTGCTGGTAGTGGCAGTGGCAGGCAGAAGTTTTTTTGGTAATTCAGAAGTTCTTATAATCAAGCAAGGCCAGATTTGCACTTGACTTGCGTTGTGTTGTGTCCTGAGACAGAGCCACAGTCCACAGCAAGCCTTTAGTCAGTCATCTCTAGGTCTTGCATAGCCGGATTAGATGCCATCGCAGAATATTTTTGCCAGGGGCCAGCCAGGAGCAAAGTTGTAGGCTCTCCCTAGTAATTTGATTATGACTTATACTTTTTATTATTTAGGCCCCCTAGTCCATGGGTGGCAGGAGCTTGTGGCTCCAAAATGAGTCCACATGGTAATTCTTAGTGCTTTTCTGATTTTAGGCCCTAATTAGCAGTTACAAAGATACCTGTGCCCCCCTTGCCCTATGCCTGGTGCCCCACCCCCTAAAATGGTAGGCTCTGCCGTCCCTGATTTAGTCTTTAAAATGGTTCCTAGTCATTTTTCATTTGCCACTTTGTCATCTGGGTTTCTGGGGTGCTTACCTTGACTAAGGTCACTTTGTCATCATAATTAGGCCTAGCATACACTACCTGAAGAGAGTCATTCCGTCATTTACCAATCATATTAGTTCCAACTTCCAAGTGAATTAATATGGCAATTAAACATATTTACTTGGAATCCTAATGTCAATGATCCTAGTTATTTTGTCATCTTGATTGATAAAATTTGGCAATCAATCGTTTGCTTGCTGCAGCTTATAGTTAAATAAAAAAATAGTTTTATATTAACTCGAATCTTATATAGATTGATTGGTTAATGACAAAATATCTAGCATAACTAAATATTCTGTCACTTTGTCATATTACTTTTCAAATCTACTTTGCTTCTAGTCACTTCTTATCTGTATGAAAAAATGGAATATGACAATCTGACCAGTGACCTAAAATATTAGGGC
>NIVC01001848.1:140000-230441 GCA_002269645.1 Macrostomum lignano | reverse complement strand
TGAAGTGTCGGAGATATGAACTGTCGAGATATTGTGTCGAGATTGATATGAACTGTCGGAGAAATGAACTGTCGGAGATATGAACTGTCGGAGATATGAAGTGTCGGGGATATGAAATGTTAGAGAGATAGTGTCAGAGATCTCACACCTTTTGCTCGTATATATTGTATTTAGAGTTATTATTTATTTATTCTTGCTCAAATACTAAGTGCACAATGTCTTCTTGTTTCAGTGCAAGCCATAAAATATCCTGCGATTCCGGGTGTCAAAAGTACATTGATGCACTTTTGAATTTTATTACCAAATTAATAAATTTATAATTAAGATCTGCACTCGGCCATAGACGATGAAGCCAGTCAAGCGGACAGCTGGCAATTCCATAGCAAGTATTCTGACCGCAGAACTGATTCACTTGATTGTCTATGGTGCCGAGTGCAGTTCTGTGGCAGTGGCTGCTGCTCCACTTGATCCGCCACTTTGCTGACAAAAAGCAGTAGTATATATCGCGTATCATTAAGCAGTAGTTTTTGACCGCGTGATTCTGCTATAAGCAAATACGAATAGACGCTATAATTACTTGATCCACATGCTGAATGCATTTTACTTAAGTTTTTCTGTATGTTTGTGACATAGACACAGATTTTTACACAATTTTAAAGTAAGAGCCCATTTTTGAGTGACAATTTGTGGCTTATTTTTCAGTTTTGAGCACAGATGCTAAAAAACTAGATGGGCGACGCCACTCAGGCTTATATAGTTAATAAAACAGCTTTCTGCTTTCAGTTCAGTAGCAAAGAAGAATACATAAGCTATTTTATAAAAAAAAGGCAGCTGAAATAACTTTGATAAGTTTAGAAGCCAAAGCTTGCAGACGTAAACAACTTGCTAATTGGTTCAGCAATAATGTACATTAGCCAGTCCACTGAAATGTACATGGCAGCTTTAGGCTGGAATTCCAAGAAAGGCAATAAAAATTGGGGCGGGGCGGGGGGTAATGTGGACGGGCGCGGTTGGAGTGTTTAAGCTGGGGGTAAGACTAAGAGCTAATAAATGAGCCATGGCTTTATGAATATATTAAATGCTTCCATTTAACTTACTACTGAACTGAAAGTAGCATACACGCAAATGTGCTGAGTGGCCCATCTAGTTGTTCTAGTATTTGTGGTTGGCAGAAGCCAATAAAAACTCAGGCTTTGTTTTACTACCTTAGATGGGTGGGCCGTAGCCCAGGGCTCCAGCGCGGCGCTCTGATGCGCCAGCGGCCCAGGCTCGATTCCAAGTGCAGTCAGTCACATTAATTTGGAGCTATATTGAAATATCGGCTTGGCTCTGCTTGTGAAATTAACGGCCTTGAGGGCCAACCCCCAAGGCACGGTGAAGTGTACATGCCTAGCGATAAATAAAGTCAGGGTCGTATCCGCGCGCCTGCTCAGGGGAGTCGGGGGGGGGAATGAGCAGTAATGTCTGTCATAAAAAATACTAACGTAGACAAAAAACCTTTTTAAGCAGCGAAAATTTAAATGAAAAAGTTCAACTTTTGAACTATTTCTTTTCACTGCTAATGCTCATTATCCGCAGGTTCACGGGTCCCGAGGGTCGGAATTGTACAAAAACAACAACCGCCACTATTGATATTAGTGGCCATAAAAGTTCTACTCCAGTCTGTAACGACAGCTGCGCTTGCAACAGCTTGGGCAACTGCGACTGGGGAATAAGTGCCAGACGGGTCTTGAGGACGATATGGAAGTTTTTGCTGAGCTGTGCAACAATATTGGCTGGTGCACCAACGCCACTTGGAAATTTGATCGGCGGGATAAAGGTTGGTTTTTTGCTGGAAAAACTTATTTTATTATCGTTTTCTGTAAATTAATATGTGAAATAGCGCTCATAGCTATTTTGAAGCATATCTTTTTAATTTATGCCAATAGACACTTTCTAAAAATCACACCTCTTTGTAGAGTAGTTATGGGATTATTATTGAAATAAAGCCACTGACTTAATTGTAGCTTTGGGATATTTTAGGTGAAATCCCGTTCCATTGTAGCTTTGGGATATTTTAGGAGAAATCCCGTTCCATTGTAGCTTTGGGATATTTTAGGTGAAATCCCGTTCCATTGTAGTTTTGGGATATTTTAGGTGAAATCCCGTTGCATTGTAGTTTTGGGATATTTTAGGTGAAATCCCGTTGCATTGTAGTTTTGGGATATTTTAGGAGAAATCCCGTTCCATTGTAGTTTTGGGATATTTTAGGTGAAATCCCGTTCCATTGTAGCTTTGGGATATTTTAGGAGAAATCCCGTTCCATTGTAGCTTTGGGATATTTTAGGAGAAATCCCGTTCCATTGTAGCTTTGGGATATTTTAGGTGAAATCCCGTTGCATTGTAGCTTTGGGATATTTTAGGAGAAATCCCGTTCCATTGTAGCTTTGGGATATTTTAGGAGAAATCCCGTTCCATTGTAGCTTTGGGATATTTTAGGAGAAATCCCGTTGCATTGTAGCTTTGGGATATTTTAGGTGAAATCCCGTTGCATTGTAGCTTTGGGATATTTTAGGAGAAATCCCGTTCCATTGTAGCTTTGGGATATTTTAGGAGAAATCCCGTTCCATTGTAGCTTTGGGATATTTTAGGAGAAATCCCGTTGCATTGTAGTTTTGGGATATTTTAGGAGAAATTCCATATCCATTGTAGTTTTGGGATATTTTAGGAGAAATCCCGTTGCATTGTAGCTTTGGGATATTTTAGGTGAAATCCCGTTGCATTGTAGCTTTGGGATATTTTAGGAGAAATCCCGTTCCATTGTAGCTTTGGGATATTTTAGGAGAAATCCCGTTGCATTGTAGCTTTGGGATATTTTAGGAGAAATCCCGTTCCATTGTAGCTTTGGGATATTTTAGGAGAAATCCCGTTCCATTGTAGCTTTGGGATATTTTAGGAGAAATCCCGTTCCATTGTAGCTTTGGGATATTTTAGGAGAAATCCCGTTGCATTGTAGCTTTGGGATATTTTAGGAGAAATCCCGTTGCACTGTAGCTTTGGGATATTTTAGGAGAAGTCCCATCTCCATTGTAGTTTTGGGATATTTTAGGAGAAATTCCATATCCATTGTAGTTTTGGGATATTGTTAGAGATCCGATCCCATAGTTATTTTGGGATATTGTTAGAAGTCCCATCCACACATACTGAGTTGTTTTCAACTTCCCTAATCCTGTAATTCCCCACGCGCAGAGAAGCCGCTACCAGTTGGCGGCCTTCGCGCCAACTTTCAGTCCAACAGCCGCCTTGTGGTGAGCTGGGAGAGTCCGACCGTTACAACATCGGATCAGAACTACACCTACAGGGTGGATATTTTGACATCCGCCCAGCAACTCGTTGCCACCCAGATTAGCAACCATACCAGCTTGGCATTCAACAACACCTACAGCTTGCTGCGCCACGGTGAGCAGTTCAATATTCGAGCAGTTTGCCAGCCTCGCTACTATGCAGGCTACGACTCCGATCCCATTGTGGAATCATTCGTGTCTCCCGAATCGGCGCCGTGCGCGCCTCCGGCTCTGGTGCTGACGGCGCCAAGCGAGAATTCTATCGGCGCCGCTTTGCCACCGTTGCATTGTCGCAACGGTCGCATTCGCCAGTTTGTGGTTAGCGACACCGGCTGGGGGAGAAACAGCAGCGTTACTGTCGGCAAGCAGGTTGAGTTTGTTGCCTGGCAACCGGAGCGGCATCAGCTGGTTGCTGGTTTTGAGAAGCTGCGAGTCGCCGCGGCCACCAGCGTCGGTGTTGGGCCGCCAGCCGTTGGCGCCGTTGAAATCGCCTGGCTGCAGGACTGCGCTCTGCAACCGCAGTCAAGCAGTTCGCCTGCGCCAGCTGACGAACTGCTGGACATCACGGATCGCCTTGGCAGTCGGCGAGTCTTCGTCTGGTCTGGCAGCAGCGCCGACCGGCCCGAGATCGTCGCCTGCGAGAAGTCGGCATTGTCCGGCGACAGTCTGGCAGAGTGCCAGCGAGTCTGGCTGCTGAATGGGACATTGTTAGCGAGCTCGGACGGGCTGCCAGTGGACACTGTTGGGACCAATCTGACTGTCCGGTTGGCTCGCTACGGGGCCGGCCGGCCCGCTTGCCTGTGCCACCTGGTGGACGGCGGCTCCACTATGCAGCCGGAAATTTCCGTTATTGAAGAGAAGAATTCGCTGTTGACACTGGCGGAGACCAGCTGCCGCGGTCACTTGCATATTGAGTCCTATTGGATTCGGCCGGTGGGTGGTGGCTCCAACTCCAGCATCCGGTGCAGCAGAGACCGCGCCTTGCCCAGACGAATTCACTGCCGCCTGCCGCCGTTGTCTGACAGTTTCAATTATGGAACTTCCGGCCGCGCTGGCATTGTCGAGGCTCGGTCTGGGCGGCATTTGATTTTTCGTTCGCTGAAGAGATGGCGATCAAACAGTTCAATGGATTGGTCGATGACAATTTGGCTCATTTGCATCGGTCTGGCTGTTGTCCTGATTGCTAGTCTCTCTTTCGGTTGCTATCTATGCTGTCGTAACCGCGCTCCAATTCCGCCAGCCTTGGATGAGAAATATCCCCTCCCAGAGGTGGGCATTGTGTTTTTTATCTTTTTTTACCTGTTGCTTTATGCTTATGGCAACAATAAACAGTGAACAAATATCAAGACAGGGAATATCACACTTATATTTGAGGCTGTTTATTACTTATAGTAACGTGTTAGAAGTAGTATATAAGGAGTATTTTTCAATTTTCTTATCCAGATGCCACTACTCAAAAACTCGCAGCGACAGGCCGCCTCTAGCAATCCGGTCACTGACGATACTCGGCTCACGCCCAGTGCGGATTCGGCCACACAAAACGGCCACGGTTAGTGAACTTGCTACTTATAGTAGGGTGCTGCTAATAACAGCGGCTATGGTGTTACTACTTTACGTTCCAGGCTGTTGCTGCTTATAGTAGGGTGCACTACTTATTGGTGGGGTGTTTCTATGTATAGTATATGTAGTATATGTAGTATATGTATATGTAGTATATGTATATATACTATGTATAGTATATATGCTACTACTTATAGTAGCATGTTTTTAATCATAGTAAGGTGCGTTACTTATTGTAGCCTGCACTACTTATAGTAAGATGGTCATACATTTAGTAAAGTGTACAACTTTTATTAGTGAGAGCTAAACTGTTAGACTTTCTTATTGTAAAATTTTTAATCGCAATTCAAAAAAAACAATTCAGTTGATCACTGCTCGCCGATCTACACGGCCGGCTACACCCAGCCGTCGCACGGTCACAACAGCGGCTATGGAGACCAAAGCTACAGGCCGAGAACGCCGCTGCAGTCACCTACAGCATCACACGAGAATTTACAGCATTCCTGTGTATAGCTGCGATACAAGCACCTGCTTTGATGTTGGATTCTTTTCTTGGTATACGTGGCTCGTAAAAGCATGTGTATCATTTTAAATGTCTTATTTACTATACCAGTTGTATTTGGTTTAAACTTGATTCTTAATCCACTGGAACAAGCAGTATTTAATTTGATCTTATTGTAATAAGCGCCATGTCTACTGCGCCACTTTCAAGTTAGTAGTACGTAGCGCACATACGTAAGCTATGGCGTAATTCACCAATTGTCTATGGCCTGAATTGCGTCATAAAAGCTTTCTATCTCGGTGTTCGTTATACACTACTACAACTACGCTCGTAGTATGAAACTCGCTTTCGGCCAAATATATTAATTCTTTATTTTGTTGAATTGCTATAAATATTAGCCAGTAGCCTCTATGTGATGATAATGTGAGTGACTTTATCTAGGTTATGTATGGATATTCAATATGTTATATGGATGTGCATATTTCCTTTGATGCAGATAATACTTTATTATCTTAAATAGAGCGCTTAGCGCAATGTTAAAACTTTGTTAACAAAGCCATTTTTATAACTATGGGTTACAACACACTCCAAAAATGCAATTTTTATCATCAGAATTATTCTTATTTTTACATTGAGCTTCTGTGCAGTTTAACTGTTTTGTCTTGTCCAATTTTTTTAACTGGTCAAGACGCCTTGATTAGGGACAAATGCCTACAAGATTCCGGACTCATTGATTCAAAAGTTGTTCTTTAAATGTGGTCAAAACTTGAGTGACCAATAGTACTTGCTCGCTTCTTGATTGCGAGAGCAGGGAATTATTTATATACTACCGTAATGAATTACTGCACACATTTCGCCATATTGTATAGTCCAATTTTATACATTTCTCTACCTATTTAACTATTTTTATTGGTGCACAAAAAGTTGTATTGTATAGTAATTGATTTCCATAATTTTTGCACAATTTCCCCGCAATTATGCTTTTGCATATATTATTTTACTGCAATCAAATTTTGTCACCACAAATTCGTGCTGGCAGATATAAACAATAATAGTGAGCTTTTCTTTTCATGCTGCACGCTATCACATGGCAAACTGATGAAAAGAAGCACTTTTGTATTTTTATTTCTTTAGCATGCAATTCTACAGTACAAACTTAAATCTTTCCGTGCCGTGCATTTTAATGGTTTTTAGGCACGGGACATGTACAATTGTACGTAGCTAGAATAAAAATTAATATGCAGTCCTAATTTTCTGAACGAAAGGCTTTTATGAATATCAATAGAATTATAAGAAAGGCACAACATATCAAAAGATGAACGTTGGGTCTGCCTCTTATCGAAAGCAATAACACTTTTTGTTCTGAAAAATATAAAAAACGTAATATCTGCCATAGTGTATTTTTTCGGCGAAAACCCTGCCTCCTTAACATTTTGTAAGATACGTAGTTTCCCGTCCTTCTAGTTAAGTAGTCCTTCAGGCTTTTCACATTACCAATTCCAGAACCAGTTCGGATCTTCCTAGAAAAAAAGCAGTATTACTATTTAACTTCGTTAAATGTTTGAATGCCTTAACAGCCTCACTTTTGCAATTTTTTTTCATTTTCTTCTTAGCTATACCCATTCTGAATAGTTACAACTTTATAGCACGTATATCCCTCTATAGTTTAGGAGACAAAAAGTTATAATTTATAAAATTGGATCTGGTTCTAGAACCAGCTAACAAGCAATTTGTAAAGGCCCCTTGAAACAATAATGTTAAACAACGAAGTCCTGTGACGGTGTTCACTCTTATATTTTTAACAAAGAAGGTTGTATTCTTTTTTAGTTGCATGGCATTTTTTGTTGGTTCAAATCTTTTGACCAGACTTAACAAATACAGCTAATTACTCTTTACGGGGCAAAAAAGATAATGTGTATTTTATATCAAACAGCTTATTCAATATATTGCTTATGCTCATAATTGCAAAGAGTTTGCATTTATTTATATATTTACGTGCAGGACTCACAGAAGCAAGACAGGACAGCTGTGTGTAGCTGCTAGCTAACACATAGTTTTATTATAACCATACTTTGTATCTAATAAATAATAAATACACAATGTCTGCTGAAAAATCCTTCGACTTTTTGGAAAATACTCCTTCAGCAAACCGTGAGTTCTTAATTATTTACTCGATTCACTGCTGACTGCTGTTTATCTTACGTGCTTATGTAAATTTAGATTTTGGTTTTTATCTGTACAGGAGGGTGCTTTTTAATGTAATTTATTGCATATATAGACAGTTTAAAGGCGAAGCAGGATAACTGTGAAAAATTTATTGAGTATTCAAAACGTTTTTATAAATGCAAATGCATCAGATTTGAACTTTTTTGAGGGGCTACAGTCAGGATTATATTATGAATTTTGGTATAAAGCATGAACTATGTCTATATATAGTGTGGGCATTTCCACAAAAAGGGACGATGGGAAAATTAAGCTTAACAATTTTTTTAAATAAAAATTTCTTAAGCTACGTTAAGGTAGATGGTAATTAGTACTAAAATAATGCTTTAGATAAAACCATAGAGGTTTTTACACAATAAAAGTATCACTCTGATTTGAAAAATATACGACAACAAACTCTAAGAGTCTAAAGTGCTTTAAAGTTGTGTAACCCAGCAATCTTATAGATGTCTGCGGCAGTCTACCTTCACAGATTTTAACTTCATAAGTTTAAGACATATCTTTGACTTTGAGGACATGATAAAGTGTGTTTTTAACTGCATTTCATTCAGAAAAGCTTAAATTTTGTTATAATAACCAGTTATTTAAACTGCCTGCTTTTATTTGCATGCAGTTTATTATTATGGCTTCTAAATACACTTTCTTGAGCAAGTATGTTTTGCATTGTTTTCTGACTACATTTCTCTATTTCTCAAAGTTGAAATTGATTTTAAAGTTAAAGTTTATTTTAAACAAAAAAACACATTGTGGTTTTTTATAAATGTTTGTTTCTATGTCTAAATCATATAGTTAAAACATGAATTAATTTTTTATTGCCAAGTCAAACTAGGATAGCACAATAACAAGTATCTGCAAAACCCTAAAGGTAAAGTACCCAACATATAGAATATTGAGAGCCAATATTTTACTACATTAATCTAGATACTCCAAGCTTTGTAATAGATGTTTGGTTGCTTTTCAAAAATATTTCATTGCAGAGAAATTAATCAATTTGTAACTGAAACAACTTTATCACAACTGACTATTTCTATAAAACCCTAGAGTATTCAACATACAATGTGTAGAGAACCAATTTTTTATTAAATGAATCTACTCAGCCTGAACTTGAACTTTCTAATAAGCCATTTGTTGCTTTTCAAGTGTATTGCATTGCTGAGAAATTTGCCTGACAATAAACATCAAAGTCAATAATATATCTAAGACAGTTTTCATATCAAACAATGTTTAACAGTCACATAGACCTTTCTATACTTATTTGTCTTTTAAATTAATCTGTTTTTGTCAAAATTCATGAAAAATCTAAACTACATATGCATTTATAATTGTAAAAGTTGATCAAAGCCTATAATACTGCTACTGCCTTTGCAACACTTACTATAGATTGTCGCAAAAATGAAAGTCAAAAAATGTATGAACATTTTAAATAGTTATATCAAATAAAGTGAGTAAACAAAAAGTAAAGGTAAAAAGGTCTAATAAGAGAAAAGTATTAAGTTCTTTGTTGAATAAACGCCTTCTTTTTTTAGATACACTTACTATTTTTTTAAGTTGTACAATATTAAACATCATTTTAAAACATTTATAACTATTCAACAATTTAGTGCTTCACTATAAAGCATTTTTTGTGCTTTTGGAGTGTCATATTGCTATCATATATTTTTATTAGTCTAATAAAGTTTTGTAGTACTTATATATTTTTTTTCTTTATTTTAAGGTGGACACTTTTGTGTTCCATTTTGGTGGAAATAACCGTGTATATACATTAATTCTGAACCTATAAGAGCTACACCATGCCATTATTGTCATGGGCAACAGGAGTTTGCAGCAATGAATGGAAGCATATGCCCCTCCCCCCCTAGAAAATGAGCCCATGTGACACAATGCATTGTGTGCCCCTGCAGTTTTAAGAATATGATATTTGAGTGCTTAGTAATAGCTAATATTAGTAATTTTGAATGCTTTTTTTGGTTTTAAACCCTAATTAGCAGCTTATAAAGACACCTGTGCCCATGTCTAGTGCCCCACTAAAATATTAGACTCTACCACCTTGATTATTGTTTGTACTAAGCACAGAAATCATATTTAATTTATGAAAATTAAACTATTTAAAAAAATTAAAAAGAAAATTTATGTAGCATAAAGTTGTATATACATAGTTTAAAAATTATATTGCAAATATATTGTAAATGTAAATATAAAGGATAATAGATTTATTAAAAAAACATATTTCTTTAAATTTATGTTAGTGTTTGTGGCTAGAGGCTATGAGATTTTAGACTCAACATTGCTACACTCAGTGCACTAATGCATTTTAGCACACACATCTTTTTGGGTAACATCTGGCTATCCAAACTATGGCCTAAGAGGGATATCTGCTTTTGTATCTTATTCCTTCATTGGGTCTTTAGTGCTGATTTTTGCTTAGATAGGCCTTCTTTTTTGAAGTCCCCAGGCCTATTCCAAAAGTCTGCTTTAATACTTTCCTTTAGTTTGTAGTAACTTAGTGTCTATAACTTTTTAACTAATTCAAGATTCAAAATCAAAATATTAAAGTTATCATTACTTGCTTATTTCAGCACCTGACCTAGTGACCTTGTAGACTGTTTAAGTCTGTAGCCATTTTAATATAGGCTATAGGGCTGAGAGACAGGGAGAGCAATAATGAAAGTGGGATAAAGATTGCCTGATCCAGTATAATTAGTTTTTTGATCTATTTCAATCTTTCAATCTTGATAAAATGATGATTATACCTATATATGAAAAGTAGTTGGCTTCTAATCTAGGCTAATGCTTTATTTTGTATTTCTTATTAGTTTATTTCTTTATTTTATTGTAATTAGTTTGCTGGTTGATTTGGTTTTATTGCCACTAGGATACTAGTGTTCCCTAATCCTAGTGTATAGATTTAAGGACAAAGATGATCCAAAATGTTTTATTCAAAAGCATATTAAAAGTTTGTATAATCTCTTCACTTCACTCTTGTCATTAAGTTTTTTGGCCTTAACTTCAGCTTTCTTTAGATTTTTCATTTCATTTAGTATGTGTAAAGCATATCAGACTTTGCTGTACTCTTGCATAAATATTATATATTTTATTGTTTGTGTTGGATTGCAAGGTAATAGCTATTGTTATGATTACAAAGTTTAGTAAAATATAGATTAGACAGTTATCCATATTTGGAAGAGTTAATAAAAAAGGAAAATATTGAGAAACGAAAAATTAAGATAAAGGTGTAAAAGAGCAACTGCAAAGTAATTGAGCAAGTAAAACAAATCTGAAGGTGAAATGAAACTATATGCAATACAGTAAAACTAATAAGAAAGTCTGCTTTTCTTAGCCTCATAGTCACTAGGAATCTATAGTCAGGTCTGATGCAAGTATTTTTGGTCAAAGTCAAAGTTTTGGACCTTTCCCCAGAAAGCTGCAAACCCATTCTTATTTAAACTACTAGCATACCCTGAGCCTTAACTACTACAAGTAGCGTAAAAGCAAATCTACTTAACAAACTCGACATCCCCCCTATCACACTTAAAACAGCAGGCGACATGTCCGGCCAGATGAAAGCCGCCTACGACATGGGCGACCTTGGCGGCGATGCGGCATCTGCCGGCTACGGTGGCGGCGGCGGCCGCGCCTCGGCCTACCTTCGCCGTCGCGGATTCGGCTGGCTAATGGAAGTTGAAGAAGACGATGAGCAGCAGAAACCGCTGCTAGAAGAGCTGGACATTGATCCCACTGATATCTATTATAAGCTGCGCTGCGTACTGCTGCCACTGCCTTACTTCGGCTACGATAGGCAGGTTGTACGCGACAGGCCGGACTTCTGGGGTCCGCTGTTTGTTGTGCTGCTGTTCGCTCTGGTTGCCATGGTTGGCCAGTTCCGGGTCGTGTCCTGGATACTCACCATTTGGCTGGCTGGCTCCTGGTTTGTCTACGTGCTGGCCAGATCGCTCGGAGGCGAGGTCAGCTATTCCCAGAGTCTGGGCGTCATCGGCTATTCGGTGCTGCCGCTGCTGCTTGTCGGCCTGCTGCTGCCGCTCGCTGCTAAAGTGCATGGGCTGGTTGGCTTCGCCTGCAAGGTGAGCGAGTGTTAACTGTGTTGGGCTGAGGCTGTAAACTGATGGAGGAGTGACTGATTCTGAAGGATGCTGAGGCTATTTATTTATGAAGGATGCTGAAGCTATGGCTTGATGGAGAAGGAATGCTGAGGCTATGGCTTGATGGAGAAGGAATGCTGAGGCTATGGCTTAATGGAGAGGGAATGCTGAGGCTATGGCTTGATGGAGAAGGAATGCTGAGGCTATGGCTTGATGGAGAGGGGATGCTAAGGCTATGGCTTGATGGAGAAGGAATGCTGAGGCTATGGGTTGATGGAGAAGGAATGCTGAGGCTATGGGTTGATGGAGAAGGAATGCTGAGGCTATGGCTTGATGGAGAAGGAATGCTGAGGCTATGGCTTGATGGAGAAGGAATGCTGAGGCTATGGGTTGATGGAGAGGGGATGCTGAGGCTATGGCTTGATGGAGAAGGAATGCTGAGGCTATGGGTTGATGGAGAGGGGATGCTGAGGCTATGGCTTGATGGAGAAGGAATGCTGAGGCTATGGGTTGATGGAGAGGGGATGCTGAGGCTATGGCTTGATGGAGAAGGAATGCTGAGGCTATGGGTTGATGGAGAGGGAATGCTGAGGCTATGGGTTGATGGAGAGGGGATGCTGAGGCTATGGCTTGATGGAGAAGGAATGCTGAGGCTATGGGTTGATGGAGAGGGAATGCTGAGGCTATGGGTTGATGGAGAGGGGATGCTGAGGCTATGGCTTGATGGAGAAGGAATGCTGAGGCTATGGGTTGATGGAGAGGGGATGCTGAGGCTATGGCTTGATGGAGAAATGTTAAGAATGGATTAATGGAGATGAAATGCCGAGGCTGTGGGTTGACAAAGAAGGCATACTCGATGAAAAAGATTAAAACTGTGAAAATGTTTATTTATAGTGCTTGTTTTTTCAGAAGATCAGAACTGGCCTGTATATTAATAGTAATAGATGACTACTATCAGTAGTGCAAACTAATTGCAAAACTTAATAAACAAACGAATTCGCAGATCCTGGCGGTGGTGTGGGCCTCCTACACAGCCGGCTCGCTTCTGTGCGTAGAAGAGCTGCAAGTCAAGAAGCCGCTGCTCCTGTATCCAATTTTCCTGCTCTATGTGTACTTCTTGTCTCTCTACACTGGCGTCTGACTGCTGGTTTAACACGTGTCGCCTGATCTTGTGATTGTGTTATTTTTCTCTTATTTTTACGGATAATAGTTGGTTTTTAAGCTTGGGATTGAAATTGCATTGTATCTCCGTCTGTGTCTTTTAATATCCAATAAGTTTCATTTATCGTTTGCACCGATTCTCTCAGTTTTCATGTTCCACAATTTTTCTCTCTGCATCGCCACATGCAAACTGCTCTACTGTCAGTAGCGTATATAAAATATCGGAAATTTGGATATGTGAACTGTGCAGTGTAGTTAATTAGTTGTGCGGTGCATCAAGAAACTAGAGTAGGTTGTCTGCCTGTTATGTATTGCCTACTCTATACGAACGGCCTTTGCTTTATCCATCAGACAATTGCTGTAGATAGCTATGTATATCTTGTTTGCTTTGTCATTAGAGTCTATATTACATTATAAAATCTTATATGACCGTTTTTAGGACTTCTGGATAGCAAACAATAGCTGTTACTTCTGGTTCACAGTTTTCGGGAAGAGTGTCAAATGTTCGTCTCTCTCAGAAAGTTTCTTTTACTCGTGATTTTTCACTATAAGGAGAAGGATGAGATTGAGACAAAATGATCGTCCAGTGAAAAATTATTGAACCGGTGTTACACACTGACAGCTCAGTCATGAACCGGTGTTATACACTGACAGCTCAGTAATGAACCGGTGTTATACACTGACTGCTCAGTAGTAAACCGGTGTTATACACTGACAGCTCAGTAATGAACCGGTGTTATACACTGACTGCTCAGTAGTAAACCGGTGTTACACACTGACAGCTCAGTAATGAACCGGTGTTACACACTGACAGCTCAGTAATGAACCGGTGTTACACAATGACAGCTCAGTAATGACGTGTTACACAATGACAGCTCAGTAATGAACCGGTGTTACACACTGACAGCTCAGTAATGAACCGGTGTTACACAATGACAGCTCAGTAATGACGTGTTACACAATGACAGCTCAGTAATGAACCGGTGTTACACACTGACAGCTCAGTAATGAACCGGTGTTACACAATGACAGCTCAGTAATGACGTGTTACACAATGACAGCTCAGTAATGAACCGGTGTTACACAATGACAGCTCAGTAATGAACCGGTGTTACACAATGACAGCTCAGTAATGAACCGGTGTTACACAATGACAGCTCAGTAATGAACCGGTGTTACACAATGACAACTTCGCTAAACTGAAAGCTCTAGTGTTCCAATCCAGCTTGGCAATTCAAGTGTTTCAATTTGAAGTGATGAGAATAGACAGTCGATGGCAGAGGAGATTTGCAAAGTAAGCCTATTACAGTGTAATTGAAGCCGATATTATTATCTACATGTATTTGGTGTCAAACGAACGAGCGTAGTCTGCCTGTACGCAGCTGTCCCGGATCTTGTGCGCCGGGGCAAGCAATCGCGACTTCAGGTTGAAGCTTACGTTCAGGCAGCAGTTGTTAGAGCAACTTACTTTAATTCCCTAGCCAACAGATGGTCGCGGCCCCCTATAATACCCCATAGGCTTATAGACGCTTCCACTTTCGGGAATGAAATATTAACGCACTGATACTATTGATTGACGATTTGAGATCAATACAGTACTAATGTATATGCTTTAAGAACTGTACAGGCAGCTTACGCCACCGATTTTGTGCAATTTCTAATGCCGAAAAGGACAATTAAGACCAGTGGTGTGAGCGAGGAGTAGCCGTTTTTTTCGGGCCGCACTTATTTTAAAAAAGACTTGTAATTATCGATGCAAATTCTTTAATTTTCAAAGGTTTTGAAAATTGAGTAATTGTATGGGAAAGTTTTTTGCCGGCTCAAAACTAAACAATATTTGAGTCTTAAACGCTTGCAGTCAATGGCGCTGACAGTGTGCTAGCGTGCGATTACTGTATAGAGCACGGTTATCGCGACTTTCTTGGCTTCCAACTGGGTCTTCTTCAGATTCTCCTGGTGTTGTCTCAACTTTTCTAGCTCGCGATCTCTAGCCTCCTTGGCTTTGGCGTCTCCACAAAACAGTTGCTCTGCTTCAGCTTCTCCCTTATCTGCTCAGGTGTCCACTGAACTGACTTCTCCAAGTCGGTGCATTTCTTGCTGACTCTATTTTCATTATGGAGATCTGATGTGACTCTTCTCCAGCTTCTCCCTCTTACGCTCTCTTCATTTTTCATCCTCCAGCTGCCAGCGGCATGCAGCATAGGCACTGGCGCACAAACTCTTGAGCCAATGAAAGCCAATAAAATCCAGAAAAAAAGCATCCGTGCAGAATATTTCTAAATGAAATTAACAAAATAACACACAATTAAATATGTACGGTTGGGACGAACGAAATTGTGCAAGGAATTGTTAATAATTTTGTTATCATGAGAGTTTGAATCCGCGTTTATTTTTGTCTTGGGTTTAGAATAAACAAAAATTAGTTTAAACGCGCTAATTTTGATTACTATGAAGCAGTGAATTCAGTGAACTGCTTGCTGCTAAATAGATAGATAGCACTAACCTAGGCAACCCGGGACAGCAGATAGAGAATGTGTGTTCAGCGCGTAGCTACCAGTTAAATTGAACACAAGGAAAACGGCTACTGATTAATGCACAGTACTAATATATAATTGTTAGCCACAGTACAACGATTAAGGTAGTAAAATTACAATTATGAAGCTACATCATATCTTTATGCTCTGTACTTTTATTTTCTAGTTCATTAGTTGGACTTCTTTATCAATAATAAAATCAATAATAGGCATTTTTTAAGAAATCCAAAACAATTTCAGTAAATTCTTAGATAGAGAATGGTAGATTGATTGATAATGATAAACTAGCTATGCATTATTTTAATAGGAACAAACTTTGTCACCTCGATAATAGGATTCCAGGAAAAATGACAACATAACATAAAACATCAATAGGGCATATTGACGCTATTAGCTCAGAATAAGAATTGCATGTTTTAATAAACAACAATAATAAATGATAATTATATTTTGTTATAATGCGCGACACTGCGAACTACAAACAAAAAATTAGATCAAGCCATGAAATAAATAAATAATCAGGATAACATTATAGAATCGGATAGTAATGGGTATTTTAATTATAAAATTATATTACTCGGACAACACAGTGTAATGATAAATAATATAATAAAATATATGAATTGTGGGGGCGCCAGCGGGCGCATTATGCGATTACGGAGACGAAACACAAAGCAAAAACTGACACAAAACGCGAGACCGATTCACCCTCTTGCGCACAGTAACTAGATGATGATAAGTTTAAGCTTAGGCTGTGTGCAATGCTATCTTCTCTTTCCCATGGCTAGAATTCTAATTGGCTCATTTATCGATCGCTATCTAAACATTACCCCCGCCCCTCTACCCCATTTTATTGCCTTCCTCAGCCCTAAGCTTAGGCTGTGTGCAATACTGGATCTTCTCTTTCCCATGGCTAGAATTCTAATTGGCTCATTTATCGATCGCTATCTAAACACCACCCCGCCCTCTACCTCGTTTTATTGCCTTCCTCAGCCATGTACATTCCTAGCGGCGCTAGCCAATGTACATCTAGCTGATTTCCAACTCCATGCGCACTTGTATACCCAAAAATAGACTAAGTAGACTACGTGCATATTGCAAGCAAAATTTCCGAGCAGTAATTAAAACACTTCATCAAGCTGAAACTAAAAGCCCACCAACAAAAACTCAAAAAGCCAATTTAAATGTGCTCATTCTCTCTTTCGTCGACTCTCTCTTATCCGTTCTACTCAATCAAACTCAGGATAGAATGTTTAAACGGACAGAATGAGAGCCACAATGAAGCCGTACAGGCCCAGCACCTCGGCAAAGATCAGGATGAGGATCATGCCGACGAACAGGCGCGGCTGCTGGGCGGTGCCGCGAACCCCGGCATCGCCAACAATGCCGATGGCGTAGCCGGAGGCCAAACCACTGAGGCCGACGGCCAGGCCGGCGCCGAGGTGACGGAGCGACTTCTCAACGGTGTAATCAGGCGTCATGTTCTGTGAGATGAGCACAGCAACTACTAAGCCATAGATGGCGATGATACCGGCCATGACAACTGGCACCACGGACTTCATGATGAGCTCGGGTCGCAGCACCGCCATGTTAGCGATGCCAGTGCCAGACTTGGCTGTGCCATAGGCGGCGCCCAGAGCTGCACAACGTGCGAGTGTGGGGGATTGAGTGAGCAATGCAAGTCAGTTAGAAACGCATACCTGAGTTGGCTTAAAATGTGAAATTTTACTGTAACCTAATTGGATTAGCTAGAAATATTTTTTGCAATTTATATTTGATAATAAGCATCAATCATTTCAGATTTATTGGAATTCTTGAGTTTTCAAAACTTCTATGCCTAGCAATATAAAAGGTAGGGCAAAGATTTTGTTATTCCATTTGATTTTGATATTTTTGACTGATGAAAGCTAGTATTCAAGCTCTCAATTTGGCATCCTACTCAGGCACTGTGATTCTGCAGCTTAAATAATGTGGCTTGTATGTATTTTTGTAACTTTTTACATCAGTGGTCAATGGTATGTTTTGATAGTCTGGTAATATTGATAAGCACTAAGGCATGACATATACATGTAGCATTTAGGAATCAACTAATCATATAGAAATGATCAACTAAAAGAACTATCTGAAGTGAGCAACTTAAGAACCTATTAGGGTATCTAATTATAAGAAATAATTATCTATTCAACCACAGAAATAATCCAATATACTAAAAATGGTCTGTCTGTGTCTATCTATCTATCTATCTATCTATCTATGTGATCGATTAGAGAAAAAATGGCTGGACCGATTTTGTTCGAACTTGCACTGTTCGATCAGAAATTTTCCCGTGACTGTACATGCATCGTGGCTAAGAAATTGATCGATGCTAAAGGCATTAAATATTCGAAAAACATGCTTTTTTTGCAAAGGTCAAGCAAACTTTTCGACTTGAAATGCATTGTAATAATGCTAGAGAAAAAACTGACTGGTTGAATTCTGATTCTGAAATAGATTGCATCATAACTGAATTGTAACTCCGACTTGAATTGCGTCACAGTATTGAAAATGCAGTGTGGAAGCGTAGCACCAGACGTGATTTAGATTGCGTAACCGTATTGTCAACTTTAATTGAGACTGATACTGACTTGCCTGGGAAATTGATTATGTCATAACTGCTTCGTGAGTGAGTGTTGAATTATATAAGCGCTACAATTTCATTTATAAATACGATAAGAGCTAGACTAGATGTGAACAGACTGGACTGCAAATGCAGCGACCTGGGTTCGAATCTTAGTAGTGAAAAGTTTTTTATTAAAAGCTTTTATTAACGGACAAATAAAGGACAAAAGGCGTCATGTAAAAAATCATAGAAGCGTCATGTAAAAAATCATAGAAGCGTCATGTAAAAAATCATAGAAGCGTCATGTAAAAAATCATAGAAGCGTCATGTAAACAATCATAGAAGCGTCATGTAAAAAATCATAGAAGCGTCATGTAAACAATCATAAAAGCGTCATGTAAACAATCATAGAAGCGTCATGTAAAAAATCATAGAAGCGTCATGTAAACAATCATGAAAGCGTCATGTAAAAAATCATAGAAGCGTCATGTAAAAAATCATAGAAGCGCCATGTAAAAAATCATAGAAGCGTCATGTAAAAAATCATAGAAGCGTCATGTAAAAAGTCATAGAAGCGTCATGTAAAAAATCATAGAAGCGTCATGTAAAAAGTCATAGAAGCGTCATGTAAAAAATCATAGAAGCGTCATGTAAAAAATCATAGAAGCGTCATGTAAAAAATCAAAGAAGCGTCATGTAAACAATCATGAAAGCGTCATGTAAACAATCATAGAAGCGTCATGTAAAAAATCATAGAAGCGTCATGTAAACAATCATGAAAGCGTCATGTAAAAAATCATAGAAGCGTCATGTAAAAAATCATAGAAGCGCCATGTAAAAATCATAGAAGCGTCATGTAAAAAATCATAGAAGCGTCATGTAAAAAGTCATAGAAGCGTCATGTAAACAATCATAAAAGCGTCATGTAAACAATCATAGAAGCGTCATGTAAAAAATCATAGAAGCGTCATGTAAACAATCATAAAAGCGTCATGTAAACAATCATAGAAGCGTCATGTAAAAAATCATAGAAGCGTCATGTAAACAATCATGAAAGCGTCATGTAAAAAATCATAGAAGCGTCATGTAAAAAATCATAGAAGCGCCATGTAAAAAATCATAGAAGCGTCATGTAAAAAGTCATAGAAGCGTCATGTAAAAAATCATAGAAGCGTCATGTAAAAAATCATAGAAGCGTCATGTAAACAATCATAGAAGCGTCATGTAAAAAATCATAGAAGCGTAATGTAAACAATCATGAAAGCGTCATGTAAAAAATCATAGAAGCGCCATGTAAAAAATCATAGAAGCGCCATAAAAAAGTCATAGAAGCGTCATGTAAAAAAATCATATTGACATAAAAAATCAAGTGACAATAAAAAATGTCAGACATGAAAGAAGTGTCTTGTAAAAATTAAATGAGGCTTTTGTGCTGTGCTGGGGAGACTTACTGAGATGTCAAGGCTCACGGAGAATAACTGAGATTACGGGGGGGGGGTTTCTGAGATGTCAAAGCAAAAGTCAGAAGCTACTTCAAAGTACATGTACTTTACTCATTTTTTTATTACATTCTTTGTTGGCTCGCCACGGGGGGCGCTGATAGAAGAAGAGTCATGTAAAAAAGAAAAGAAGCACTATGTATACATAAAAGAAGAGTCATGTCGAAGTTAAAAGATTCATTTCAAGGCTTGGAGGGAATTGCTATAGTGCTGTCATTCTTGAAGAAAGAATCACTAAATTGTCAAGGCTTAGGGGAGAAGAATTGCTGAGATTTCAAGGCTTTTATAGGTTGGGTTAAAGTTAGGTTTAGGTCAGGTTTGGGTTGAGGGTTAGATTTTAGCGGGTTTTAAGGTTAACAGGGGATTTTTCAGATATCAAGGTTTATGGGGGGCATTGCTGAATGCTGACATGTCAAGGCTCACAGGGGAATAGCTGAGATGTCAAGGCTCATGGGGGAATAAATGAGATGTCAAGGCTAAAGTCAGAAGCTACATGTATTCTATTGAAAACTTTTTTTCATTATTTGTTGGCTCCTCACGGGAGGGATCGCTGATAGAAAAAGCGTAATGTAAAAAATAAAAGAAGCTTCATGTCGAAGTTAAGAGATTCATTTGGGAATCCCTACAATGTCGAGGCTTGCAGGGAATCGCTATAATGCTGTAGTGCTATAATGACTGTTGGAGAGAATTACTGAAATGTCAATGCTTAGGGTTAGGCTAGGGTTAGGGTTAGAAGGTTGACAAATTTTTTTAAGATTGCAAGGCTTATGGGGCATTGCTAAGATGTCAAGGGGGTTGATATGCTAAGGCTTGTGGGGGGATTTTCTGACATGTCAAGGCTTACAAGGTATAATGCAAAGAGACGCTTACATGTAGTTTATTAAAAAAACTTGTACTGCATTTTTTTGGCTCCCCAACGGGGGGCGCTGATTGCTAGTAAATAAAACTAAAGACAAAACAATGTAACTGGCAAGGGGCCCAGCCAATGTACCAGTAAGTCACAAAAATGCCCACCTAAAAATAGATATAAAACTAATTAGATAACAAAACATTTAGCCTTAATAATATAGTCCCCTAGACGACCCACCTCACTTAACAACATATAACAATATAGTTACTCCTGCTATTTTCCAAAAATCATGTTAATTTTGCTCAGGTTTCTTTAATAGGTAAGTTAAATTTGTTTGCTAGAGTAAATCAAGAGGGTTGTGTGATGTATATTTGTAACAATGCCTAAAACATTATGTAGCAAATTAAAAGTTGTTTTTAAACCATACATGCACAACCTTGGGAATCACCTGGCCATTTCTATTGGCAACACACACATTTAAGTCGCTATTGGCTGAGAGCAATCATGTGACTACTATTCTGTCCAATAGCAACTTACATGTATGTGTGTTGCCAATAGAAATGGCTGGTTGAATCCCTAGATTGTACCCAAGCATGTTTTAAACTAAGCACAACAAAGTGAATGCATTGAGCAAAGTAAATACAGTGATAATTTGTTAACATTTTAGGTATATTTTATGAATTAATAAAAATATTGGTTAAGAATTAAAAAATCTTATTATACTGGCTTTGCATTCTATGACTTATTATGTAGAAACTTACTATTTTTTGCAAGTGTCAGTTTTTTTTTCAAAAAAAGCCATTAATATAAAAATGTTATAGTTTATTATTATCTCAATGAAAACCAAATAAATATTTTAAAAGTTTTTTGACAAAGTATTTTTTCTTTTCTAGTTTATATTTGCTTTTTATCTTGAATAAATTTGTATTTGTCTTAAGGCAAGCATTGATCTTATTGGCATAGGTGCCACACAGAATGATAGACAACTCTATTTTCTTTTTTATCAGTATAATACTAATAAAAGTATAAAGTACTGATAAAGTATAAATTTTTATATAGTATAATACTGTATAATAGTTCTAATAGTTTACTTGTTTTTATGTTTCTTAGAAAACTCTATTTAAAATCTGCATTAAAAAACAATATTTTATCCTTTGTTTAAATGTTGTGAGTTATACATGCGCAACCCCCTGATTTACACTGGCCATGCAACTTACTTTTTGACCAAAAATGCGACTTACCTGTGAAAGAAAAGAAAGTAAATGGCAGGAGTAACTTTGACTGTCTTATAAGGGCTAAATGCCTCGTCATCTAATTAGTAAAACATCTGTATTCTTTAGGCTAGGCATTTTTGCGATTTACCCCTGGTCCACCACAATTTATAGTGGCCAGATTGGCCAGGTCGGCCAGCAGTTATGCATGTATGTTGTGAGTTATAAATTTTTTTTTTATTTGAAACGATAAGAAATCTTATTATAAATAGGAGCCTAGAAGAGGCCAATAAAAATAAATTGTGATAACTTGTTTCCTTTGTGTTACAGTTCTGCAAGCTAAATAACTTTCTCTGAATATATTTGTTCCTATATTAAATCATATTGCAGTATTCAAAGGCCTTACTCATTTTCTAGAGTATTAAGCCCCTCATTAGGAGTATCAGAAACCACTAAAAGTGAGAATTGCCTCAGGGCAGGAAAAATGCATAAGGCTATGACCCTCTGATCAAGGCCATAGTCGGGAAGGTGGCACAGTGTGCGCCGGAACTATTTTGATGGCTTTTGAGCACTGTGCGCCGTGCGCCATGAAGAAAAGATTTTGTGCGCCATGATAAGGTAAGTCTAAGGTAAGGTAAGGTAAGGTAAGGTATTTATTCTACCGTAAGAAATTTACAGTAGACAAATTTGAATTTCATTTACATATTTTATATTGTGATTTACGTAATTTTATTTTAGGAATTATGGAATTAGGCCTGACACAATATATTTTGCAAAGTATAACAAAGTGTAACTATATATTTTTTCAGGGCCACACTCCATGTGCGCCACCAGAGCATTTCCAATTTTTCCTTGTACGCCGTGTACGCCGTGTGTGCCAAAAAAGGGCCAATTTGCACGGGAAAATTCACCAAAAACTGCCATTTTCCTAGCTATGGGATCAAGGGAACACCCAGGACTAAGAGAAAACTTATAGGAATAAATAGAGTAAACAGTGCCATTAGACCACTCAGGCCAAAGATAACAGTACATGTACAGATGCTACCAATATAGAATAGAAGTAGATAGAGAAGTAGTCATGCTACCTTTTGATAGGCCTAGGATTCATTTCAGCATAGGCATACCATGATCCTGACTAGGGCCTATGGCTTTTAGGCCTAACAACTAGAGTCAAAATTTTCACCAATTTTAAGTGTTTCTACAACTTAAAGTTTTCATGAAACTTATAATACTTACAATTTAGATTACAAGTTGTATGTTTGAAAACAACAAACTAGGCCTAGGTAGGATAGCCTAATCAATGTATGGTATGCAAGTCTAAAATATATCTATAAATAGAAACATAAAAACTCGTTATTTATTTGTAAAGTAATTTATAAAATGATTATTAAGTTTACAAGGTTAAGTGTAAAAATTACCTAATGATCAAATTATCATGTCTAACAATTAAAGATTGTGGCTTACCACAGAAAACCATAGCAGCCGAAGCACCCATAACACCAAAGAACGGTGTGTACAAAGGATCGTTGATGGTCATTTTAGCTTAGCGATCAAATTTAATATAAAATTGGTAATAAAAGCAAAACCCGTAGGTCTCTTCTGTGCAAACGGACGAGAAAAGTATATTAGAAACTAAGCTTTTTAAAATTTGGATCCGGACTGCGTGTAAAATTTAGCTGACGAATTCCGTTTTAAAAGTGTGCACAAATCCAACTGCTCGTGTCGTTACAAAAGCGTTACAAAAACATTTAGAGAGAAATGTTTTGTGACGATAATGCACAGATACTAAAATAACTAGATGTGCCACTCAGGCATATATACTTAGCAAAACAGCTTTCTACCTTCAGTTCAGCAGAAAGGAAGAATATAAAAGTTATTTTATAAAAATAAAGCCAGCTGAAACGACTTTGATAAGTTTAGAAGCAAGGACTTCTAGACTAACTCTAGTTCTAACTCTAGATTAACTTCTAGTCTAGAAGTCCTTGTTTTAGCTTCCTAGGACCCATTATTTATATACCAAAGATCACTGTTGTACTATTCTCATAGTGTACAGTAAAGTGAATTATACGTCGCGTGTGGTCCCTAAAATGTACTTATGTACATATAATGTACATGCATACATCTTACCGATTATGAAGCACCGCACGGAGATATATCTATAGGCTCAGTGACAAGGTTAGATACATGTATCTGCATACATCTACGCGCTCGTATGTTTATTCGGCTCTGTGAGCGATATGCCGATATACGAGTACACATAACGTATATAATATACACTGTATAGCTACATCATGATCAATCTTCTGTGTTCACGAATCTTTTGAGTCTTGTACAACGCTTCTAACATTACGGATTAAATCTCGATTTAAGAAATATTTTGATTTGCGTTGTTCAGAATTGCAATAAAAAAACTTTCACTGTGGCTCCAAACTACTCATATGAGTATAGTGAACATTTACAGAGTATAATTTCAGTATTTGTTCAGCGAGAAATAAATCCGACAATTTCGGCGATTTCAGACATATCATGAAATAATAAATTAATATTTATTCCAAGTGATGGCAAAACTTTATACGGCTTATTAATAATGGCCATGATATGACAATTGTGAAGGAAAACAGACAGATTATTTAAATAAAACGTCAATATATGCCATTAATTAAAATGCCTGCTTATACATGTAGCAGTCTGAAATGAAGAGGGCCGTACGCCTTGTCTACAGTTGTGGATAAAGCCCGATAAAAACTGAATGCCGGATGGTTATACAGTATAGCCAAGGTGGCGGCCGATCAAGAGCTACGCGTAGTATTCCCTGGTCGGGGCTCGCCTGTACCCGTTGTGCAGCACGGCGGCAGAGGCGGCGCCTCCGCCCCAGCTTTTGCCGGCCGAAGCCGCCGGTCCCAGCGCGTAGGAGCCCTCGTCGGCTTTGCGAATCCGGTGGACGCAGAACAGCGCCAGGATCAGCAGCAGCACGGCGGCCCCGGCAACTCCGGCTACCGCGGCTGCCAGGAGGCCTGGTGAGGCCAGCAGCTGCCCGCTGCTGTTGGAGTTCAGCGGCAAGCCGCTGCTGACTGTTTCCGCTGACGAGTAGGTGGCCGCGAATGCCGGAGCCGCGGTGCCAGCGACGGCCACGGCGGCGGCGGGGTCAGATAAGGTCATGCCTGCGGAGCCAGGGGATTTGGGATTATATCGGAGTTTATTTGGGATGCCTTGACAAAAACATTTGAGATGATGTGACTTGATTTTGGATGATAGGACTCGCTTTTAAGATGATGTGACTTGATTTGGGATGATGTGACTTGATTTGGGATGATGTGACTTGATTTGGGATGATGTGACTTGATTCTGGATGATGGCCGGACTCGATTTGAGATGATGGGACTCGATTTGGGATGATGGGACTCGATTTGGGATTATGTAACTTGATTTGGGATGATGTGACTTGATTTTGGATGATGGGACTCGATTTGAGATGATGTGACTTGATTTGGGATGATGGGACTCGATTTGAGATGATGGGACTCGATTTGGGATGATGGGACTCGATTTGGGATGATGGGATTCGATTTGGGATGATGTGACTTGATTTGGGATGATGTGACTTGATTTGGGATGATGTGACTCGATTTGGGATGATGTGACTCGATTTTGGATGATGTGACTTGATTTGGGATGATGTGACTTGATTTGGGATGATGTGACTCGATTTGGGATGATGGGACTCGATTTGGGATGATGTGACTCGATTTGGGATGATGGGACTCGATTTGAGATGATGTGACTCGATTTGGGATGATGGGACTCGATTTGAGATGATGGGACTCGATTTGGGATGATGGGACTCGATTTGGGATGATGGGATTCGATTTGGGATGATGTGACTTGATTTGGGATGATGTGACTTGATTTGGGATGATGTGACTCGATTTGGGATGATGTGACTCGATTTTGGATGATGTGACTTGATTTGGGATGATGTGACTTGATTTGGGATGATGTGACTTGATTTGGGATGATGTGACTCGATTTGGGATGATGTGACTCGATTTTGGATGATGTGACTTGATTTGGGATGATGGGACTCGATTTGGGATGATGGGACTCGATTTGAGATGATGGGACTCGATTTGTGATGATGGGACTCGATTTGGGATGATGGGACTCGATTTGGGATGATGGGACTGGATTTTGGATGATGTGACTTGATTTGGGATGATGGGACTCGATTTGGGATGATGGGACTCGATTTGAGATGATGGGACTCGATTTGGGATGATGGGACTGGATTTGGGATGATGGGACTCGATTTGGGATGATGGGACTGGATTTGGGATGATGGGACTCGATTTGAGATGATGGGACTGGATTTGGGATGATGGGACTCGATTTGAGATGATGGACTCGATTTGAGATGATGGGACTCGATTTGAGATGATGGGACTCGATTTGAGATGATGGGACTGGATTTGGGATGATGGACTCGATCTACTTCGCAGTACATGTAAGATTGGAACTCAATTCTACTGAATTTCACAGCGCGTAGTTTGAAAGACATGCAGACATTTTTATAAATTTCTCTCACCCTCTCGTCTCGTACCGACCAGCCTTGCAGAATTTTCGGTCTAAAAACAGAGTCAGAAGTTTGCGAAGTTGAAAATTGTTCCGTGCCAAGTTTGAGTACCTTGTTGAGAACTGGAGAAAAATATGCCTTTTATGATAGACGTGCAGGGGGTGCTATTATATACTCACTCACTGCAATCGATCTAAAGGCTCCATCAGCCAATACTGTGAGGCCTTGTGTAATCCCCACCCCACACCAGAAGAAGCAGCCCTCGTCGAGTTTAAATGCTCAAACTATAGAAAGCAGGAAGTGGTTTTTAAAAAGTCTAGTAAAGACGAGAGTAATTTATAGATTGACCCAAACACGATCGCAGCTCTCGGCTGTCCTATTTAGCTCACAGTAAGAGTACACCGTTTAAGCAGAAGAGGTATTAATACCATGCGTGAGAACCCTCAGCTCTAAATGCCAGCTGTCAAATCGCATTTTGAGAGCTGTGTGACTTCTCAATGAGGCCATCAGGCTCTGGTAATAATTGATAAATTCAATGCTTGGCGGCCCCAACACGAATTGTGGGCTGTTTACTGCAGTAAAATCCCTGTACAAAAACTCCTCTTGCTTGTAGCAAATCTTTTGAAGGCTTCCTTGAAGTGCCTCCACCCTCGAGGTGTCAGTCTCGCCGATTATGGGAGCTCGGTGGCGTCGATATTGGTTGTCGGTGGCGTCGATTCTGGGTGTACGTGGCGTCGGTTTTTTATGTCAGTGGCGTGTCGATTTTGGGTGTCGGTGGCGTCGATTTTGGGTGTCAGTGGCATCGATTTTGGGTGTCAGTGGCGTCGATATTGGGTGTCGGTGGCATCGATTTTGGATGTCAGTGGCGTCGATTTTGGGTGTCGGTTGCGTCGATTTTGAATTTCGGTGGCATCGATTTTGGGTGTCGGTGGCGTCGATTTTGGATGTCAGTGGCGTCGATTTTGGGTGTCGGTTGCGTCGATTTTGAATTTCGGTGGCATCGATTTTGGGTGTCGGTGGCGTCGATTTTGGGTGTCGGTGGCGTCGATTTTGGGTGTCAGTGGCGTCGATTTTGGGTGTCAGTGGCGTCGATATTGGGTGTCGGTTGCGTCGGTTTTGAATTTCGGTGACGTCGATTTTGGGTGTCGGTGGCGTCGATTTTGGGTGTCAGTGGCGTCGATTTTGGATGTCAGTGGCGTCGATTTTGGGTGTCAGTGGCGTCGATTTTGGGTGTCAGTGGCGTCGATATTGGGTGTCGGTGGCATCGATTTTGGATGTCAGTGGCGTCGATTTTGGGTGTCGGTTGCGTCGATTTTGAATTTCGGTGGCATCGATTTTGGGTGTCGGTGGCGTCGATTTTGGGTGTCGGTGGCATCGATTTTGGGTGTCGGTGGCGTCGATTTTGGGTGTCAGTGGCGTCGATTTTGGGTGTCAGTGGCGTCGATTTTGGGTGTCAGTGGCGTCGATTTTGGGTGTCGATGGCGTCGATTTAGATGAGAAATGCGCTGCATGCTCTGAAAGCCCATCTGCCAAGTAACCCCCCCCCTCCCAGCTCAGATCGGTTTAGCATGTAGCTCTATAGGGGATTATCGAAATAAAAGCATGATTGCTAATTCAGAAATTCTCCTCTTTATCCTCAAAGCTTTAGCTGCAGGATTCTTCACTGTAATCAGATTTGCCCGGCCTTACTCGGGCTCCGCTACAGCTGTAAGATTATGCAATAAGCTGATGCGGCGGGAAGCTGGGCCAAATTCTGCATCTAAAGCCAGTCTGACAGGCACAGCGATAAAGGCACTGCTGCGGGACATGAGCGCCAGAGCTCTCAGATTTGCGATACTCTGCCCCTAGAAGCAATTTCTCTTCTCTTTCTCTTTCAGTTCTTTGAAAAATATCTTCTTATAAGCTTTCGCTAAACCCAACCTTCATCTACCTGGTCTCCGCTGTTTTCTTTCTCAATTGCTTTCCCCTTGTTTAATACCAATCCTATCCTTCTCCTTCCCATTTCTGGTTCTCTTGATCTTCCCGTGTCTTCTTCCAGATCCCCAATTCCAATTTTCCCGATTCTCTTCTTCCAGTTCCCCAATTCCCGTTCTCCCGATCCTCTTCTGCCAGTTCCTCATTTCCCATTCTCCCGATCCTCTTCTGCCAGTTCCCCAATTCCCATTCTCCCGATTCCTTTCTGCCAGTTCCTCATTTCCCATTCTCCCAATCCTCTTCTGTTCCCGAATTCCCATTCTCCCAATCCTCTTCTGTTCCCTAATTGCCATTCTCCCAATCCTCTTCTGTTCCCTAATTGCCATTCTCCCAATCCTCTTCTGTTTCCCAATTGCCAATATCCCAATCCTCCCACGTCTTCTGTGAGTTCCCATTCCCATTTTGAGCAGCCCAGTGACTCATTCAGCCAGGCCTCACTCTGCAGGGAAATTACTTGAAGTGTAAGTTTTTCTTTAGTCGACCAACTTGAGCAACCAGCGATGCAAGAGAGAGAGAGAGAGAGAGAGAGAGAGAGAGAGAGAGAGAGAGAGAGAGAGAGAGAGAGAGAGAGAGAGAGAGAGAAAGAAAGATGCAAAAGCAATTTGGGCTGGAGTCATCCTGTTCCGGACGTTGACTCATTCGGTCTCTCAGAATGCAAGGGATTTTTATTGCGTACTATACAGTCCTTTTGTTCCAGCCAAAAAAGGCGTCTCTAAGCAAACAATTAAAAGGTTCCCATATCGGTTGCTAGGGGCACCTAAATCGGTTGCTTAGGGTCACAAAATTGGTTGCTAAGGTTGCCTAATTCTTTGGTTAGGGACTCCAAACCGCGGTTGCTAGGTCCACTAAATCCGTTGGTAGGGCCACCAAATCGGTTGCTAGGGCCACAAAATCGGTTGCTAGGGCCACCAAATCGGTTTCTAGGGTCACAAAATCGGTTGCCAAGGTTTGCCAAATATTTTCCTAGAGGCGCCAAGACGGTTGCTAGGGACGCAAAATTGGTATAGCTAAGGTCTAAGAGATGCCAAATCTGTGCTAAGCTGTTACTTTATACTCGTACAACGTTGGGTTCAGTGGCACCAAAACGATATGCCAGGATGCCAAATTACATGTAAGTCAGATTTTCGGCACTAAAACCCCCCCCCCATTCCCCATATGAGGAGTGACGACAGCTCCAGTTGATAAATTTGTAACCCATCAGCTAATCTATACAGTTTTGAACAATATTCATGACAAATAATTCCTGGCGTCAACAGTAATAACCGTCTTTTCCACACCTCCTCTGGAGACCCGGGTCGTGAGAGAGAATCCCCTGGGGATCCCGCGTCTCAAAAAAGGAAGCGAGAGAGAGGGGGAGAGGCAGGCACAGAGAGATCAGAGATCTGAGCGGAATGGCAATTTGGCAAATTGATTGGCAAAATCAGCTGCTAGCCGCCCACGGGACCTGGCCGCGTCGCGTATTTTTGTCCCTATAGCTTATCTATCCGCACCCTAGCTCTCTCTTCTCTCCCTCACTCTCCTCTCGCTCTTCTCGATCGCGTCTATCCCGTCCGAGAGACCGAGAGAGATCGGGTTATTGATCTGTCACTGTTGCCGCAGGGCCGTCACCAGCTGCCACTCGCCATCCGCCGGCCGGCTCTCGCATTCCCCAGAGTCCGCGACCCTTCCTCATCATCATCAGCTGTCTGTCTTGCACTACTCACCGGATGTGCAATTTGCTCCTCAGCCTCAATGCACTATATTTTTCAGAAATTGATTCTGTGTTGCTAGGGTCTACATGTGGCGTGCAAAGAGAGTACAGTTACTAAGGTTGGAGGTACAGTTTCTAAGAAAGACGGTACAGTTGCTAGGGCAAACAATAAATTTGCAGAGAGGGGTACAGATGCTATGGAGGACGATACAGTTTCTATGGAAACCGTACAGTTGCTAGGGAGGACGGCACAGTTGCTATGGAGACGGTACAGTTGCTATGGAGACAGTACAGTTGCTATGGAGACGGTACAGTTGCTAGGGAGGACGGCACAGTTTCTATGGAGAGGGTACAGTTGCTAGGGAGGACGGCACAGTTTCTATGGAGAGGGTACAGTTGCTAGGGAGGACGGCACAGTTTCTATGGAGAGGGTACAGTTGCTAGGGAGGACGGCACAATTTCTATGGAGACGGTACAGTTGCTATGGAGACGGTACAGTTGCTAGGGAGGACGGCACAGTTTCTATGGAGAGGGTACAGTTGCTAGGGAGGACGGCACAGTTTCTATGGAGACGGTACAGTTGCTAGGGAGGACGGTACAGTTCCTATGGAGAGGGTACAGTTGCTAGGGAGGACGGCACAGTTGCTATGGAGACAGTACAGTTGCTAGAGCGTACGATGCAATTTGATAAAGCAGAAATCTTAGGAAAGTGATAGACTATTCTCGATTTTTAATTCTCACTAGAAATTTAAATTTGCAACACAACGCTCTACTCAGAGTAATAAGCTAGGCATTCTCTCGAATATTCTCACTCACAAAAATGCGATTCCCAGACGGTAGAGGCGTTGCTGAACTGGCAGCTGGTGGCGCCTCAGCTGTTGTTTCTGTGAAAAGGAAACAGGAAAATTGCAGTGCTGGAGTGATGCTTTAATAAACAACAACTCTGCAGAGAATTGAGTAACCGAGATGGGGAATTGAGTAACTGGGGTGGGGAGTTGAGAAACCGGGGTGGGAAATTGAGAAACCGAAATGGGGAATTGAGAAACCGAGATGGGGAATTTAGAAACCGATATGGGGAATTCATAAACCGAGATGGGGAATTCAGAAACCGAGATAGGAAATTTATAAACCGAGATGGGAAATTCAGAAACCAAGATGGGGAATTCAGAAACCGAGATGAGGAATTTATAAACCGAGGTGGGAATTCAGAAACCGAGATGGGGAATTCAGAAACCGAGGTGGGGAATTTATAAACCGAGGTGGGGAATCGAGAAACCGAATTGGGAATTCAGAAACCAAAAATGGGGAATTCAGAAACCGAGGTAAGAAATTGAGAAACCAAGATGGGGAATTCAGAAACCGAGATGGGGAATTCAGAAACCGAGATGGGGAATTGAGAAACCGGGGTGGAGAATTCAGCGACTGGAGTGAGGAGCAAAAGGAGGCAAAGGTCGGGAATTAATGATGTAAAATGAAGTCAGACTACTGAATGCCATTGAAAATTATAACGGCTCCAGTTGTCATCGCAACGAATGCCAGCCGCAGTGCTCACCCAGCCGCCAGAATCTGTAGTGAGCCGGCAGCAGCCGCATGCCAGCAAAGCTGCCGCCCAGCAGACGAGCATCCAGAGCCTGCTTCAGCCCCCGATAGTCAGTCGCCAGCTCCTTCGGATGGCCCACCGAGATGACCAACGCCTCGGCAACAATGGAGCCTTTCCTGTAAATTGCGGAATTGCTGCGCCTACTGAGTGACTGAGCAACAGTAAATTGAGCATTTGTTAATCCTCTGATTTAGGAGTTGAGCGTTAGACGGCTACCAGACCCTCAGCTTTGACAATCGCTACCAGACCCTCAGCTTTGACAATCGCTACCAGACCCTCAGCTTTGACAATCGCTACCAGACCCTCAGCTTTGACAATCGCTACCAGACCCTCAGTTGAGTCCATCGCTACCAGACCCTCAGTTGAGTCCATCGCTACCAGACCCTCAGTTGAGTCCATCGCTACCAGACCCTCAGTTCAGTCCATCGCTACCAGACCCTCAGCTTAGTCCATCGCTACCAGATCCTCAGTTTAATCCATCGCTACCAGATCCTCAGTTGAGTCCATGTCTACCAGATCCTCAGTTGAGTCCATCGTCACTAGACCCTCATTTGAGTCCATCGCTACCAGACCCTCATTTGAGTCCATCGCTACCAGACCCTCAGTTGAGTCCATCGCTACCAGACCCTCAGTTCAGTCCATCGCTACCAGACCTGGTTTCAGCTAATTAAAGCAAAAAAACAAGATGGTTATGCCGGGTCTCACCAACGCTGATAAAAGTCACTGGATTATATCAATCATGACCCAACAACCAAACAGCAGCCAGCATCATTGAGCAGCTACGTTGCGAAGCGTCATCATTCCTACTCTCTAGGCCGGATGCCCCAACCTCTCTCACAGCCAAATATATATATTTTTGTTGGGGAAATGGAAAACTGAGAGAGGTGGACGAGAGAGGAGGAGAAGGAGTGAAGGCGGGCAGTGCTCAGCGAACACTAATGAGGCGTGATGTCTCAGCGAGAGATTCTGGGAGAGCCTAGATGAGGCTCCACTCTCTGGCTCTGAGCAGGAAAGGGAAATGCAGGAGATGGAGAGCGAGCGAATTAGAAATGACTGCAGGCATGGCGGGCCGGCGTCTGCCGCCACTTCAGACCATTTTCCTCAGGCTGCCAGCCACGCATCACTCCGCTCTCCTCGCTGTGCTCACCTCCCCCCTTACTCAGGGCCTACTCAAGTCAAGTCAGAGGTTGGTGCTGAGTTCCTGGATCTTGAGTTAGAAAAGCGCTGGACGCCGGGCTCAATGAGAGAGAAGGGGAGCTGTCAGGATGGCAGCCAACCTGATGGAGTTGGGCTGTGAGAAAACTAGTAATGAGTAAGTCACTCATCTGTCCATCTATCTATCTGTCTATCTATCTATCTATCCATCTGTCTATCTGTCTATCTATCTATCTATCCATCTGTCTATCTGTCTATCTATCTATCTATCCATCTATCTATCTATCTATCTATCTATCTATCTATCTATCTATCTATCTATCTATCTGTCTATCTATCTATCTATCTATCTATCTATCTATCTATCTATCTGTCTATCTGTCTATCTATCTATCTGTCTATCTATCTATCTATCCATCTGTCTATCTGTCTATCTATCTATCTGTCTATCTATCTATCTATCTATCTGTCTATCTGTCTATCTATCTATCTATCTATCTATCTATCTATCTATCTATCTATCTATCTATCTATCTATCTATCTATCTATCTATCTGTTTATTTATTTATTTATTTATTTATCTAGCTATCTACTGTAAAAGTAATGTTACTAAGAGGAGGCGCAACTTTTCACAGGCTCTGATGGTTCTGGGGGGGGGGAGAATTCTCCCAATGCCTCCCCGTCGCCACTCTGGCTAAATGAGTGCCTAGCGGAGCGGGTCTCCAATTCAATTTTCCAGCCAGTAATGAAAGCGCAACCAGAGTCAAGCCACCGCAGCAGAGTTGAAACAGCAGAAACCTGGCTGTGCAAGTCAAACTCTCTTCTGCACCTTCCCTGCGCAGCCCCCGGCCCCGCCTTGCTCAGCTGAAGCTAAATTGGCGCTAGCCGATCGACTTTTGATGTCTCCCCCCCCCATA
Source organism: Macrostomum lignano (assembly GCA_002269645.1). NCBI lineage: Eukaryota > Metazoa > Platyhelminthes > Macrostomidae > Macrostomum > Macrostomum lignano. Next base: position 196,975 of record NIVC01001848.1, on the reverse strand, counting down.
ATTCATCGAGTGCAGCGAATGAATGGTCGAAAAAATGATTAAGTATGCAATAAATGATAGGTGAGGATTGTAATGCTTAAATCGGTTTTTTACTAGTAAGCCAAAAAGTTCACTCCTCCGATTTGTTAATAATTTAATTATGCACAGGCTGGGGCCTAGCTTGGGCAAAATGGCACCTGAATTGGGCAAAATGGCACCTGAATTGGACAAAATGGCACCTGAATTGGGCAAAATGGCACCTGAATTGGGCAAAATGGCACCTGAATTAAACAAAATGGCACCTGAATTGGGCAAAATGGCACCTGAATTGGGCAAAATGGCACCTGAATTGGGCAAAATGGCACCTGAATTGGGCTAAATGGCACCTGAATTGGGCTAAATGGCACCTGAATTGGGCTAAATGGCACCTGAATTGGGCAAAATGGCATCTGAATTGGGCAAAATGGCACCTGAATTGGGCTAAATGGCACCTGAATTGGGCTAAATGGCACCTGAATTAGGCAAAATGGCACCTGAATTGGGCAAAATGGCACCTGAATTAGACAAAATGGCACCTGAATTAGGCAAAATGGCACCAAATTGGTACAAAATGGCACCGAACAAAAAAGTGACACCTTATGCTATAGAAAATATAGCCACACTACAAACCGGCATCTGAATGGGGACAAAAAATCTGATGCTTCAAAATGGCACCCAAAGATATCAAATAGCACACTGAATGATACAAAATGGACGCTACTACATGTATCATGTCTAATTTAAACCTTGCATTCACCGATAGAAGACTGTGCAGTCTTTCAAGTTCGGCCGCAAGGCAGACAGAGCCAGAGAAAAAAATCTCTTTTTTAAACTCATCCAGCTGTGACAGGAGACACACAGAAACAGAAAAATATGGTAAGAAAACCGTGTTCGAAGTTCCGGGGCACTCCAATGCGTGTTCTTCATTCAAAGTAAGGTTTTGCAAACTAGTTTCTGTTTTTTATTTGCTTCAAGCGGAGAAGAAGCGGTCAGTTGCTGCTGCAGGCCGCAGTAAACAGGAACAAAGACTGAAACTTTCACAGGCTGGAGCAGGTAAAATAGAGATAATAAATATTCAAACTCAAACTTCAAAGTGCAGCCGACAGCCGACACTGGGGTGCCGAAATAAGTCTCTTTTATCATGCTATTTCCAGATTATATCCAGTTCATATCCAGCCATCTCCTTCTTTTGCTTGGAGTCTAAAAGTGATGGCTATTTTACATTTCTGTCTAGTTCAAGCACGCCTGAGCATTTCTTGTATAGGTAGCTTTGAGTCCATAAGCACTTCATGGGTTTCAATTTGTCCTCTGATTTTGGCAAAGGTCACAAGTTCAATCTCTAGCGGTGATATCACTCGGATGTCTTCTATTTCACTCCGCTGTCTTCCATTTCACTCCGATGTCTTCCATTTCACTCCGCTGTATTGCATTTCACTCTGATGTCTTGCATTTCACTCCACTGTCTTCTATTTCACTCCGATGTCTTCTATTTCACTCCGATGTCTTCTATTTCACTCCGATGTCTTCTATTTCACTCCGCTGTCTTCTATTTCACTCTGATGTCTTCTATTTCACTCCGATGTCTTCTATTTCACTCCGATGTCTTCTATTTCACTCCGCTGTCTTCCATTTCACTCCGATGTCTTCCATTTCACTCCGATGTCTTCCATTTCACTCCACTGTCTTTCATTCCACTCCGCTGTCTTCCATTTCACTCCGATGTCTTCTATTTCGCTCCGCTGTCTTCTATTTCACTCCGCTGTCTTCTATTTCACTCCACTGTCTTGCATTTCACTCCGATGTCTTCTATTTCGCTCCGCTGTCTTCTTTTTCACTCCGCTGTCTTCTATTTCACTCCACTGTCTTGCATTTCACTCCGATGTCTTCCATTTCACTCCGATGTCTTCCATTTCACTCTGATGTCTTCCATTTCACTCCGCTGTCTTCCATTTCACTCCGCTGTCTTGCATTTCACTCCGATGTCTTCCATTTCACTCCGATGTCTTCCATTTCACTCTGATGTCTTCCATTTCACTCCGATGTCTTCCATTTCACTCTGATGTCTTCCATTTCACTCCGCTGTCTTCCATTTCACTCCGCTGTCTTCTATTTCACTCCGCTCTCTTCCATTTCACTCCGATGTCTTCTATTTCACTCCGATGTCTTCCATTTCACTCCGATGTCTTCCATTTCACTCCACTGTCTTGCATTTCACTCTGATGTCTTCCATTTCACTCTGATGTCTTCCATTTCACTCTGATGTCTTGCATTTCACTCTGATGTCTTGCATTTAACTCTGATGTCTTCCATTTCACTCTGATGTCTTCCATTTCACTCTGATGTCTTGCATTTCACTCCGCTGTCTTCCATTTCACTCTGATGTCTTCCATTTCACTCTGATGTCTTCCATTTCACTCTGATGTCTTGCATTTCACTCTGATGTCTTGCATTTAACTCCACTGTCGGGCATTTCACTCCGATGTCTTCCATTTCACTCCACTGTCTTCCATTTCACTCCGCTCTCTTCCATTTCACTCCGATGTCTTCTATTTCACTCCGATGTCTTCCATTTCACTCCGATGTCTTCCATTTCACTCCACTGTCTTGCATTTCACTCCGCTGTCTTCCATTTCACTCTGATGTCTTCCATTTCACTCTGATGTCTTCCATTTCACTCTGATGTCTTGCATTTCACTCTGATGTCTTGCATTTAACTCCACTGTCGGGCATTTCACTCCGATGTCTTCCATTTCACTCCACTGTCTTCCATTTCACTCCACTGTCTTCCATTTCACTCCGATGTCTTCTATTTCACTCCGATGTCTTCCATTTCACTCCGATGTCTTCCATTTTACTCCACTGTCTTGAATTTCACTCTGATGTCTTGCATTTCACTCTGATGTCTTGCATTTCACTCTAATGTCTTGCATTTAACTCCACTGTCGGGCATTTCACTCCGATGTCTTCCATTTCACTCCACTGTCTTCCATTTCACTCCACTGTCTTCCATTTCACTCCGATGTCTTCTATTTCACTCCGATGTCTTCCATTTCACTCCGATGTCTTCCATTTTACTCCACTGTCTTGAATTTCACTCTGATGTCTTGCATTTCACTCTGATGTCTTGCATTTCACTCTAATGTCTTGCATTTAACTCCACTGTCGGGCATTTCACTCTGATGTCTTGCATTTCACTCTGATGTCTTGCATTTCACTCCACTGTCTTGCATTTCACTCTGCTGTCTTAAATTTCACTCTGATGTCTTGCATTTCACTCCACTGTCGGGCATTTCACTCTGATGTCTTGCATTTCACTCCACTGTCGGGCATTTCACTCCACTGTCTTGCATTTCACTCCGCTGTCTTCTATTTCACTCCACTGTCTTCTATTTCACTCCGCTGTCTTCCATTTCACTCCGATGTCTTCTATTTCACTCTGATGTCTTGCATTTCACCCCACTGTCTTGCATTTCACTCCGCTGTCTTGCATTTCACTCCGCTGTCTTGCATTTCACTCCGCTGTCTTGCATTTCACTCTGATGTATTGCATTTCACTCCACTGTCTTGAATTTCACTTTTTTTTCCGGCCTGTAATTTCTACTGTCCTGTCTGTCACTCCACTGTCTCAGCTCTGTCACTCCGTTGTCTGCAGGCCTATCCAAGTCCCATCCCTCAGATCACAATGAAGAGGCCGACTCAAACCTGAAGCTGACAACTCGAGCGGTCTGCTCGCCCGGATACGCCTTGAAGGCGGCCTCCAGAGCCGTTTCTATCGGCGCGGCCGCTTTTCGAAAAGCGCCGCTCTGCGGGCGCGCCAGGTCATGGCGCCAGACGGCCTGGAATCCAAGACTGACGCCAAATCTCATCATAGCGCAGGACTCCGAGCATCCGGGAGACTGGCTAGGATCATTGGGGTCTGGAATTAAAGGGTATTAGATAATCTATTATTCACCTGTGTACACTGAGGCTTTTAAACATTTTCCACTGCTTTCCAGGACTCTCAGTGACTCCCACTGCCTTCTAAGACTCTCAGTGACTCCCCACTGCTTTTTGAGACTCTCAGTGACTCCCCACTGCTTTTTGAGACTCTCAGTGACTCCCCACTGCCTTCTGAGACTCTCAGTGACTCCCCACTGCTTTTTGAGACTCTCAGTGACTCCCCACTGCTTTCTGAGATTTTCAGTGATTCTTAAGTGCCTTTTGAGACTCTCAGTGATTCCAAATGCTTTCTGAGACTCTCAGTGACTCCCCACTGCTTTTTGAGACTCTCAGTGACTCCCCACTGCTTTCTGAGACTCTCAGTGACACCCCACTGCTTTCTGAGACTCTCAGTGACACCCCACTGCTTTCTGAGACTCTCAGTGACTCCCCACTGCTTTCTGAGACTCTCAGTGACTCCCCACTGCTTTCTGAGACTCTCAGTGACTCCCCACAGCTTTTTGAGACTCTCAGTGACACCCCACTGCTTTCCGAGACTCAGTGATTCCCCACGGCCTTTTGAGATTTTTAGTGACTCAGAATGATTCCTTATTTCTCGCTTAGACTCGCAGCAATTCCTGGTTGCTCGGTTTTGAAGTCTCAGTCCCACAAGGTCTTGCCCAGACTTGAAATTGCATTTCTAGAGAGGAAAATATTTTGGGGAAAAAGTCCAACTAGGGAGTAGACGCCAGTTGAAGCGCGCCTCTATGCCACCGGGAAACGATTTCCCAAAAGGATTGGTTGTGTCCTGCTATCAATGAATCGATTTCTAAATTTTCTAATTGAAACCTTGACGCGTTTTGCTACATGTGGACGCCGAAAGAGAGAAAAAATGCAAGAAAATGCAGATCTTACTGACAAGGCGAGGCACCTGGGTGACGGCCTTGACTGAAACTGGGACCACTGAACTTGGGAACAGAGGCAGGCGAATGACGGTAGTGGCTGACGAAGAGGTGGCGGAGAAGTGGTAGTAGGGGACAAGCGGCCACCCGAAGGGAAACCAGATCCGCTGCCGCTTCCAACGTCCTCATCGTCGCCTGGTGGTCCTGCGGCGCCTGAACCGCTGAGCTGTGGCTTTTGTGGAAGGGTATAGGAGGGTGGTGCTTGAAATAGAGGTGTTTTGGGGGCAAAGCTACTCTGGTAGATTGCAATTAGCATGTTAGCAAATCCATAAAATGTTTGTCGTAAAGTTTTATTCCCGATCAAATGTGACATGGACTTGTTTTTAGAGATCCTGAATTACACTTATGTGCAATGGTCTAGAATTGTGAGTGAAGTTTATAATTTTGTTAAACTGCGCTGGGTATCCATGTGTGCTTCCAAGCAATTTGATTATTTTGTAGGGCCAGAGGAACTAGAAAAATTTTTCTCGCTACTGTGTGTGCATATGCACGTGCTTCGGTTCACTTTTCAAAATCCTCGTCTTTAAGTGCTTGATGCATTACTGCATGTGTGCACTTTTTCCTTTAAAGTGCTAAGTATTAAAATCGATTTATTCACTTCACGAATCCCTAAGCGTCCATGTACGTATGCAATAACTTTATAATTATAAACATAAACATTAAATTTAAAGTTTTAAAGCTTTCAAGTTTTGAATTTAGTACCTTTGTTAAAACAGAGAGGGAATGCACACATCATATAGAATACAGACATTCTATTCTATACAGAATACAGAAATCAATAGTAAACTCACATGAGTTGGCGGAGTTTTGGTGGTTTTTATGTAGCAATTAGTAAGCAAAAAGTTATAAATAAATATGAATACAAGAAAGTATACTTTTGTCATGCCACATATAAAACTTTCAAAATCAAATTCAGGTATCGTCGGGCATGAATGCGCCTCAAACTTGGCTAAACTTGGAAGAAAAGCAGAACGGTTTTAATTTGCACGTGCGCTTTTCTGCCATTGGACGCTGAAAAAGGCGCTCTTTGAAATATCGCTGTAGCCAATCTTGCAGCTTCTTAAGATTGGTCTGACCAATGCTACTGTTGTCATGGAAATGCGTGTGAAGAAATTCAAACGCTTAAGTAAGTCTCTTTTTAATACCTCTCGCTAATTGCTTGCTCGTATATTTTCAGTTATAGCCAAAACTGTCTCAGCAATATTTTTAAAATGTCGTCGGGATTTGCTGTAAATCAAGTAAGTTAATTAGCTTCTTAAAAGGCCCTTCGTCATCAGTACTTTTTAGAAATATAATATCTTTAATTCAAAATCACTTGGTTACCCTAGCCACAAAAAGTTCTCAGATATTTGAAAATAATGTTTTGAACTACAGAGACTAGGAAAACTGAAATATGAAAACTGAGGAGACTGCAATTGCACGAACGTACTGAATTTTTATAAACTTATCGCTTATTCGTACTTATAAGCAACTTTCAGAAATTAAGAAGTAGAGAAGACAGAGTCCCCTCAAAGGAAGAATCTGCTGATTGCAAATTGAATTCAGAAACTTTTTCGATCCCATTTTTAGTAGGATTATACTCATTGCCAAATCTTTTAACATCTTTGGATACTACCTTCGATATATTTATAAAATCAGAAGACCACATTGATGAAATTAAATTATAGATTTTTAATACAATTTAATATTTTTTTATAATTTATGATTTGGTAAGAAATTGTATATAGTAAGAGTGGATTTGGGTTATAGTGTGAAAAAAATTAAATAAAAAAAGAACTTAAGAATTTTTCTGAGTCAGTTCTTACAAAGTTGTCTAGCCAAAGAATTAATCAGCAATGCTTTGTTTTAATTCAATTTTTTTGTCTTTACTTTCAGTACGACGATGCATTCCGGGCTCGCCGGCTGCAACAGTACACTGTGCCCAAGCAGCTGAAAGAGGTGATGGTGCCTGCAGTATTTTGAATTTAAAAAATATTGTATATTTGGAAAATATTCATTCACATTGTACCTTGCATGCATATTTTAGAAGTCTTTAAGCTTGCTTTTTCCTATTTCTTTTGTGTTTCAATTTAGTTTCGATGTATCTTGCTTCTGATATAGTTTACAACTGTATGTTTTATTTATATGGCTATAAACACGAGTAAATAAACTATAACGATAAAAAGTGATTTACAGTTTTTCAAATGTCAAGTTAATCATTTTTGAAACTCCTGGACAAAAATATAGCATCGCAGAATTCAACGCTCTTCCAATTCCGCGCCGCTGCAGTACCCGTCCACCCGGGCCGGCAGCACTAAGATCATCGCAAACGAACTCGGCCACTTGCTGCCCGGCGTCGGACGCTCGGAGGGCTCGCCCTGGGGCGACTTTAAAGGCACCTGGGACTGCCGAACCGTCTGCCTGGCAACCACCTGAACAACACGTGCGCACGACGTGCCCAGCCAGAGGCAGAGATGCCACCCGGAGCGGCTGAAAGCTGCCGCAAATCGCCGTGCGCCGCCACCGCCCCAGCAAACTGCCAGTCCAACGCCGACCAGAAGGCCTCCGAGCAGGCCGCCCCCTGCTCTCCGACCAACGCAAAGAAGTCCGACTGCGACCGGCGCGACTCCGCGAGCCAGCGCAGGGTTGGTTGGAATCGGATTCTCCACTTGGGCTGAATGACTGAGGGGGCTGGCTCAATAGCTGAGGGGGCTGGCTCAATAGCTGAGGGGGCTGGCTCAATAGCTGAGGGGGCTGGCTCAATAGCTGAGGGGGTTGGCTCAGTAGCTGAGGGGGGTTGGCCTCAGTAGTTGAGGGGCTGGCTCAGTAGCTGAGGGGGTTGGCCTCAGTAGCTGAGGGAGTTGGCTCAGTAGCTGAGGGAGTTGGCCCAGTAGCTGAGGGAGTTGGCTCAGTAGTTGAGGGAGTTGGCTCAGTGTCTGAGGGAGTTGGCTCAGTAGTTGAGGGGGCTGGCTCAGTAGTTGAGGGAGTTGGCTCAGTGTCTGAGGGGGCTGGCTCAGTAGCTGAGGGGGTTTGGCTCAGTAGCTGAGGGGTTGGCTCAGTAGTTGAGGGGATTGGCTCAGTAGCTGAGGGGATTGGCCAGTAGTTGAGGGAGTTGGCTCAGTAGTTGAGGGAGTTGGCCCAGTAGTTGAGGGAGTTGGCCCAGTAGTTGAGGGAGTTGGCTCAGTAGCTGAGGGGGCTGGCTCAATAGCTGAGGGAGTGGCTCAGTAGCTGAGGGGGTTGGCTCAGTAGCTGAGGGGTTGGCTCAGTAGTTGAGGGGATTGGCTCAGTAGCTGAGGGGATTGGCCCAGTAGTTGAGGGAGTTGGCTCAGTAGTTGAGGGAGTTGGCTCAGTGTCTGAGGGGGCTGGCTCAATAGCTGAGGGGGTTGGCTCAGTAGCTGAGGGGGTTGGCTCAGTAGTTGAGGGGATTGGCTCAGTAGCTGAGGGATTGGCCCAGTAGTTGAGGGAGTTGGCTCAATAGCTGAGGGGGTTGGCTCAGTAGCTGAGGGGGTTGGCTCAGTAGTTGAGGGGATTGGCTCAGTAGCTGAGGGGATTGGCCCAGTAGTTGAGGGAGTTGCTCAGTAGTTGAGGGAGTTGGCTCAGTAGCTGAGGGGGTTGGCTCAGTAGCTGAGGGGGTTGGCTCAGTAGCTGAGGGGTTACATATTAAAGCTGTTATCAGAGTACAGAATCAGAGTTTTATGAGAGTTTCGTCAAAAATTTCACAGCATTTACACAATCTTCCCCCCCCGCAGGCCTGCCAGTCCGGTGGCAGTCAGAAGTCTGGCGGCTGGTGCCAGCAGCCTGCTGAAGATTCCGCTGCTGCCCCAGCAGCTGAGGAGGCCAAAACCTGCCCTTGCGATTGAGAGTTTGTCGTCAAGCAGGACTCGACTGAGCAGAGAGGTTAAGCGATCGATTCCGACTGACAAAATAATTTAATTCAATGTTAATAATTAAAACTACATTATTAACACTAATATAAACGGGGATTTTCGTATTAACATTCGGCTGCCCTTTTACATTGTAATATAAAAGTACATAGATTAAGCTATCTGGGGTTAGGTAAATATAATTGGCCAAGTTAAAACTACAAAGTTAGTTAGGAGTGTGATTTTTTAAATCTTAAAACCTCTTTTTCCACTGTCGTCTCGCACTACTTACAAAAAAACGAACTGATTTTTATTTGTCTCAACTTTTTTGTAATTCAATGTAGAATTTACAGTAGAACTTTCAGCTTTCCAACCAGCAACGTTACTTTACAATTTTGTCGCATAACTTTCTCATGTGACTACTCAAGAACTACTCAAGTGGAAGAACGGGAAACCAACGTTTCTAGGAAAATTTTAGAAGGCAGGTTTTACCGGAACTGCGGAGATAAGAAGTTTTCATTTTTTCAGCCCAAATGTTATTTCTTTCGATGGGAGGCAGACCCATTGTTCATCTTTTGATATGCTGTGCCTTTCTTATAGCTCGATATTCATCGAGCTTTTTGTTTGGAAAATTGGGATTTTATGTTAATTTTTTATCCTATTTCTACATGCATGTACAATTAAACATGTCATGTGCCTAAAAGCCCTTAATTAAAATGGCACGGCTCGGCTCCTTGGTTTTAAGAATCTATTTTGTCATTCTCAGCTGATTGTGCACCAATATGTGTAACAGAGATGATAAAATAGATTCATAACACCAAAGATTGGAGCTGTGCCATGCATTTTAATGATTTTTAGGTACAGACAATGTGCGTAGAATCGAAAATCAACACAGAGTCCTAATTTTCTGAAGCAACAGCTTTATGAATATCAATAAAGCTATAAGACAGACACAGCATATCAAAATATGAACATTGGGTCTGCCTCCTATCGAAAGCAATAACAATTTTTGTGCTGAAAACATGAAAACTTCCTATCTTCAACGTATAGTTCCCCGCCCTTCTACTTGAGTAGTCTTTAAACTTTCTGATGCTAATTTCACTGTTTTAAATTTCCTAAATTCCGCGAAATAGATTTGCGAGAAGTGAAGAGTCAGCTCCGCATGTTGACAATGAGCTCCTGCTGTCTGTATTTTTCCAGTAAAACAAATTCTACAGTCTGCAGTCAACTGATTATCATTCAAAATGCTCCACAACCCACTTATAGTGGCGTTAATTTTTTTAACGAAAGAAACTGCTCGAATAAAAGGGGGGAAATTAAATAAACACGTCAGAAGCATTGCCGTCTACTGTAAGTAGCCGAACTAAGAATAAAGGGAGTACAATCAGGTGGTACAATTATTGCTGGGAATGAAAGCCACCTCACGCAGTTACGATCTGTTTACTCTATCAGCTATTCATTAAAATCATATTAGAAACTGGAGCTTCACACCGCTCGGAGCAGAGCAAACTCCATTTCTTCTAATGAATAGTCATGAGTGGCTATGGCGTATCCGAGTATTGACTGTGCATATAGACTCACCTAAATTTCCTAATTTTCCCAATTTCCTTAATTTGTTAAGTCTATCATGCGGAGAAATAGAAACCTGACTTCTCCATTCTATGAGTAGCAGCTGGTGACTAATTTTAACCCGTTGAAAACAAGGGTTAGTATTGGGGCGGTTAATTAACTAATAGCCTGAAGGTTGATTAACGTGATTTTAGGTAAATAAACGTTACTTAACGTTACTTTACTTTACGTAGGGTATATTTACGTTAATTTACGAGTTTGTTAGCCTACAAAGTGTTTTTCAAAAATTAAACAACACCAAGACTCAGACAGACAGACAGACAGACAGACAGACAGACAGACAGACAGACAGACAGACAGACAGACAGACAGACAGACAGACAGACAGACAGACAGACAGACAGACAGACAGACAGACAGACAGACAGGACAGACAGGACAGACAGACAGACAGACAGACAGACAGACAGACAGACAGACAGACAGACAGACAGACAGACAGACAGACAGACAGACAGACAGACAGGACAGCCAGGACAGACAGACAGACAGACAGACAGACAGACAGACAGACAGACAGACAGACAGACAGACAGACAGACAGACAGACAGACAGACAGACAGACAGACAGACAGACAGACAGACAGACAGACAGACACTAAGACAGACAGACAGACACTAAGACAGACAGACACTAAGACAGACAGACAGACAGACAGACAGACACTAAGACAGACAGACACTAAGACAGACAGACAGACAGACAGACAGACAGACAGACAGACAGACGGACAGACAGACAGACAGACAGACAGACAGACAGACAGACAGACAAGATAGGCAGACAGACAGACAGACAGACAGACAGACAGACAGGCAGACAGACAGACAGGACAGCCAGACAGACAGACAGACAGACAGACAGACAGACAGACAGACAGACAGACAGACAGAAAGATAGGCAGACAGACAGACAGACAGACAGACAGACAGACAGACAGACAGACAGACAGACAGACAGACAGACAGACAGGACAGCCAGGACAGACAGACAGACAGACAGACAGACAGACAGACAGACAGACAGACAGACAGACAGACAGACAGACAGACAGACAGACAGACAGACAGACAGACACTAAGACAGACAGACAGACTAAGACAGACAGACACTAAGACAGACAGACACTAAGACAGACAGACAGACAGACAGACAGACACTAAGACAGACAGACAGACAGACAGACAGACAGACAGACACTAAGACAGACAGACAGACAGACAGACAGACAGACAGACAGACAGACAGGACAGACAGACAGACAGACAGACAGACAGACAGACAGACAGACACACAGACAGACAGACAGACACACAGACAGACAGACAGACAGACAGACAGACAGACAGACAGACAGACAGACAGACAGACAGACAGACCTAAAGTCTGTTCTGAAGCATGCTATTATTACAAGCTAGTATTTGTATTTTCTGAACTTGTAAATTCTGAAAAAGGTTTCAAATTCCTAAAAAACTGGTGCAGAAAAGTTAAAGATGCAGCAAGTGTGTCAGGTATTAAATGAATCTTCTCATACTCAGAAACTGCTCGAATCGCTAAGCTGAGACACAGCCATCGCAGATCAGCAGCAGAGCACAGAGTCAGTAAATCACAAGTCTTTCTAGGCAATTTCTTTTCCATGGGCGGCTTCGCATGCGAGCAGCAGGAAGGCGGGACTGCTGCAGCCCCATTAATTATTTGATCCCTTATACATGCCCTGAAGTTTCCCGGGCCAAGCCCACTGAAGCATGCTATATATAACCTTGCCATCAGCCCGTCATTATCTATACAGGCAGGCTTAGATCACCTTCCAAATTTGGAATGCCGAATAAAGACGATGACGATAAAAGTGAAATACAGTCTATCAGCACACATTGTATTTGATTTGAATGCACAGCGCAGTTGTCCTGCTTATTACGAGCGTACTACTGTATGCCGAGGTCATCACAATTAAATACTGCCAAAAGAGCAGCAAACAGAAACCGAAGTTCAGATTTGTAGATTACGAAGTGGACGGTATTGATCAGGCTGAGACATTGGCAAGCAGGTTAGAGTGGAAACTTTGAGACTCCGGGTGTCTGGGGCAGAATTATTTATTTGCGAGACTTGATAATGCCAAGGTGCAACAATTCGACTGCATTGGCGAGATGGAGGAAAGATGGATGAGAGATACACTGTAGATAAGAGATGGATAAGGTAACTGAGATAGAGGAGAGATAGAAAAGAGAGATATTAGAGATAGGTTAGAGATAGATGAGAGATGAATGAGAGATAGATGAGAGATAGATGAGAGACAGGTGACAGAGATGGATCAGAGATAGATGAGAGATAGATAGAGAGATGGATGATGGTGATAAGAGATGAGATAAAAGATGAGGATGAGAGCTAGAAAAAAGACAGGGATAGAAAACATAGATTAGAGATAAATTAGAAATGGATGAGACAGATGAGAGATTAATAAGAGATAGATAAGAGATGAATGAGAGATAGATGAGAGATGAATGAGAGATAGATGAGAGATGAATGAGAGATAGATGAGAGATAGATGAGAGATAGATAAGAGATAGATAAGAGATAGATTAGAGATAGATTAGAGATAGATTAGAGATAGATAAGAGATAGATTAGAGATAGATTAGAGCTAGAAAGAGGTAGGGATGGAAAGCATATGCAGATTATCTGTGAGGAGTTTCTATCTAGATTTAATCGCAGGGACTGTCGCGTGTTGCGGCCGCTTACAATACGAACCGGGCCACACTGGCCCGAGGGGATTCGAAAATCCTTTCCAGTCACCGCTACGCCGGCCCGCGGCACTTGGACCCCAGCTCGCGGGCGAGCATCAGCATCCGGGGAAACTCGACGGTGGCGTTGAACACCGTCTCCTGCTGGCGAGCCGGCGGCTTCGGCTTCTTCAGCCGACCCCGAGACTGCTTGCCACCACCGCCTGAGGTTGTCAGGTGGCGGAACAGGTGCACAGCCAGAGTGGCATTCGAGTTGGAGCCGACTGTGAAGCCGCGAGCGGCCAGCCGTTTGCACACGGCGGTTTTGCGCTCGTCCATGGCGCTGCTGGTCACCTGCTGGCGCCGTCGCCGCTGCTGTTGAAGGCGCCGACGCCAGCGCATACAGGTCTTCCGGAAGTTGGACCGCTGGCTGAGGTCGAAGCGCGGGCTGAACACCTCCGGCTCGAACAGGTACACCTGGCAGCGCTGCGGATCCTCGTCGGCCTTGCAGTGCTCCCTGGCCGCGTAGGCCTCGTAGGCAGACTGCAGCACCAGCGGGCCAGTGATCTGCGGCGCCGCGTAATTGTTCCTCCGCCTGAGACGCCTCACCAGCCGCCGCCGCCCCTGCTGCAGCTGCTGCTGCTTGCTCAAATTGTCAAATATGTGTCCCGCGTAGAACAGATAAAACGGATGCCTCGGCGCTGACAGCATCACCGCGTTTGACAGCAGGCTGGGCCGGTTGTACAGCAGCACGGCGTGCTCCTCGGGCTCCAGGGCGATCATGGCGCCGGCCAGCGGGCTGCTGAACAGGTGGCTGATGTTCCTCACTGGCTCGGTGTCCAGGTCCAGGTACATGCCGCCCATGCTGTGCAGGGCCAAGATGCGAATCAGGTCGGAGCGCTCCAGCGGAGTCTGCAGGCTGGTCCGGTAGCCGCTGAGCAGATCCGGGTAGCTCAGCCGAAGGAGGCAGTCAGCGTCGACGTCGCGCCAGAGCCGGAGCTGCAGCTCGGGCTGGGCGAGCATCCACTGGCGCAGCACCGGCCGGTACTCGACGCGGAGCATCTCGTTGTGCGCCGTCACGTGGATCAGGCGGGGCAGCGGCTCAAGCTGCTGACGCTGCTGCGTTGACTGCGGCAGGGATGACTTCGTCGACAGATTCAACAGCTGCTGCTGCGTTTGGCCCGACTCTGGCGGCAGTGGCAACAGCTTCGCCCAGGGCAGCCGATCGACCAGCAGCAGGCGGACGGCGGCGGCGGCGGCCAGCAGGCAGACGAAGCGGACAACCGGCCGCGGCACCACTCGGTTTATCCGGGGTATTCGAAGCATTTGGGTCTTCTGCTCCTGCTTCTTCTTCTGCTTCTACTGCTGCTGCTTCTGCTCCCACTGCTGAATTTCAAAGGTGCTCAGTAGCGCTGATTGCTTTCCAATTTCCTCTGCTCAGACAGAAAAGTTTCTGGTATTTGTCGCTAGACCGCCTTGCTCAAAATACGCGATCCGGACCTCGGCCTTTTGCAAGTACCTTGCCCCGGCAGTCCTCTCCCCACCGCCGCCCCCCTCCCAGCCAGGCAAACCAGACGCCGTTCGGGAAACGCGGTGAAAAATAGAATTTTCCCGATGAAGAGCGTGCGGCAGTTTGGAAGGGACTGGGCGCACAGCAGAAGACGGACGGAAGGGTGAGGAGCTATTGAAAGAGGAGAAAGAGAGAAGGAAGGTTGGACCTGCATAGTCGATGCAGGGTAGCCGGGAAGCGGGGAGTGATAGTAAGACCAGTTTTTGAGGAACTCTTCCCGACGACAGAGCTCGTTACACGTGCCGACTGAGGATAAAGTAGTTCTACAGGGGGTCGAGTCCTCATCCCAGTGTCATGCATGACCACTCAAGCCGGCAGTTTCACTATACAGACTGAAACATGCAGTCAGGAAGCTGGCTAAATTCTGTATCCAACTGCTCTCCGCTTGCCTGACTCTCTGCTTCTGGCTGGAAACCTTTCGCACTGCTGCTTCTATTGCTACTGCTGCTGCTGCAGCAGTTTCCTGGCGTTGTCTTTAAAAGAAAGAATGCAGGAGAGAAAATAGCTTCTTGTTTCCAGAGAGCTAGCAGGCCGGCTCTGAGTCTGGAAAATGGTTGATTGTTGCTGCTTTTGGAGCTGTTAAAATCCCAATCCCATCAGCCGCAAGGAAACCCGAGACCGCTAATGGCCCTTTCTGTAATGTGCGCGCCTCGCACTACCTAATCACGACTCAGCTGCTTTAGGCGAGTTGGCGAGACCTCAGCTCAGCTGTGCTCAGCTTGTCAGCTCCGCGCTTGCTTGCCACGGGACTGTATTGATTTGAGGCAGAGACACTGAGAGAGCGGGACTAAACCCAGAGGACAGAAATAAACAGATTGAGCCCAGCTAAATAAGTACAACTAATGAATTGTGGGCAAACTTTGGGTGCGCAGATGGTAGTTAAATTTACTGTAAGCAAATACTGCTTAAATACTCAAACTGACTGACTGACTGACTGACTGACTGACTGACTGACTGACTGACTGACTGACTGACTGACTGACTGACTGACTGACTGACTGACTGACTGACTGACTGACTGACTGACTGACTGACTGACTGACTGACTGACTGACTGACTGACTGACTGACTGACTGACTGACTGACTGACTGACTGACTGACTGACTGACTGACTGACTGACTGACTGACTGACTGACTGACTGACTGACTGACTGACTGACTGACTGACTGACTGACTGACTGACTGACTGACTGACTGACTGACTGACTGACTGACTGACTGACTGACTGACTGACTGACTGACTGACTGACTGACTGACTGACTGACTGACTGACTGACTGACTGACTGACTGACTGACTGACTGACTGACTGACTGACTGACTGACTGACTGACTGACTGACTGACTGACTGACTGACTGACTGACTGACTGACTGACTGACTGACTGACTGACTGACTGACTGACTGACTGACTGACTGACTGACTGACTGACTGACTGACTGACTGACTGACTGACTGACTGACTGACTGACTGACTGACTGACTGACTGACTGACTGACTGACTGACTGACTGACTGACTGACTGACTGACTGACTGACTGACTGACTGACTGACTGACTGACTGACTGACTGACTGACTGACTGACTGACTGACTGACTGACTGACTGACTGACTGACTGACTGACTGACTGACTGACTGACTGACTGACTGACTGACTGACTGACTGACTGACTGACTGACTGACTGACTGACTGACTGACTGACTGACTGACTGACTGACTGACTGACTGACTGACTGACTGACTGACTGACTGACTGACTGACTGACTGACTGACTGACTGACTGACTGACTGACTGACTGACTGACTGGCAAATTCCGCATTCATATTGCAGACTCAGCAGCATACATTGAGCACAGCATGTAATTTGTTCGGCAAACACTCAGCCCTGATCTATATCCAGTTCCCAGATCAGCGGCAGCGGAATCCGAATGAAAATGTCACGGACAGCTGAAAATGTCCCTGACACAGGGATAGTCAGCCAGTGGGAGCGGATTGCAATATCTGCATTGAGCTCCCGACTGTGAGAGATGGGATATTTCCGGACGGGATTTTTCGCTTTCCTCCTCCACAGCAGCGGGGACACTGAGAAGCAGGAGATTAGCATCTGCCTGTGGCCCCAGCCTTAGCAAACAGATTCAATCGAACCATTCCAGAGCTACAATAAGGCACTTTCGACTCCACAAAAATCTCTTACACCAACCCGATCCGGCCTAGGCTGGCTGGGAGAGGCTGCAGACGAAACGGTCACCAAGACGCCAAGGCAAAACAGCGACTAGGCTACAAAAAGCATCAAATGAAAGGTTTGGATACCAGTTGGCTCGGCAACCCCCACCCACGGATCTATTGTTCGCGGAGGGCTCGTGATTCTCGGGGAAACAAAGCCGGAAGACAAAGCCCTGAGAACAGAAAGTGGATTAAAAAGTGATTGCCAAAAAAAGATGGCTCACGAGAGCAAGGTCGATGAAATTGCAATTTGGAGGAAGAGATGTGCGGCCCGACTGCCCTGCGCTAATATAATTTGGAGCAATTTGGGGCAGTTTAAAGGCATTTGAAGAAGCTTTTAATTTCGAAAAATCAGCAGACAATGCAAATAGTTAAAAATGTTCCGGGTTTTTATTTTTGCAAAAAACTGTCTTGCTTTTCTGAATAAACAAGGACAATAGAAACACAACAAAATTGAATATTTACAGTGCGCAATATAATACGAACGGTAGAATTTTCACAATAGCTTTACTTCTTTACTTAATATTTAATCAAGGACTTCTAGACTAGAAGTTAGTCTAGAAGTCCTTGTATTTAATACGTAAACTAAAACATTTTGTCAAGCACAAATAATCGCATCATTAGAAAAGGTAGCCTCTGGTGCAATCAGTATCATATTGTTATCGAACTATGGAATATTATTAAAAACAGCCAAAGTTGTAAAGCAAATTTCTGCAGTTCATCCGTTTAGTGAGATCAGCAAATACAGAATATTTTGTTAGAGAAGGTTACTAACCGTTATCATTATTATTAAGGAATAATTTTTAGGTTAAAGATCTTTTGAAAAAATTGAATGCGATTGAAATGTGCACGAACTAAATATGGAAATATGGGCTAGAAATCTACACTGTTTCCCGTCTCTGTTTGGGCTAGAAATGTACACTGTTTCCCGTCTCTGTTTGGGCTAAGAAATGTACACTGTTTCCCGTCTCTGTTTGGGCTAGAAATGTACACTGTTTCCCGTCTCGGTTTGGGCTAGAAATGTACACTGTTTCTCGTCTCGGTTTGGGCTAGAAATGTACACTGTTTCCCGTCTCGGTTTGGGCTAGAAATGTACACTGTTTCTTGTCTCGGTTTGGGCTAGAAATGTACACTGTTTCCCGTCTCGGTTTGGGCTAGAAATGTACACTGTTTCTTGTCTCGGTTTGGGCTAGAAATGTACACTGTTTCCCGTCTCGGTTTGGGCTAGAAATGTACACTGTTTCTTGTCTCGGTTTGGGCTGGAAATGTACACTGTTTCCCGTTTTGGTTTGGGCTAGAAATGGATGGCATGGCAAGTTTAAATCGATAAAATGTATTAGGTTGCTTGCCTTGCACAAGTTTCTTAGTATCTACAGTCACTGTGAGTCACACAGTCATACATTTTTGTACAGTAAAATCAGCGTGTTAAGCACTTTAATTATATTAATTCAATGATCAAGTCTATTTAGCGACAAGCTTTGAATTAGAAAAATTGCCAATTAATTTAAGCGGTCTCCTTGTCGAGGTTCTCGCACGACCTAGATGAGAAGTGCTTCTTGATGAAGGCGCCAACCATGCGCCTTGGCGAGCGCAGCCTTAGGGAGGCCCGCAGTCCCCGGCCGCCATCCCGCTCCAAGCAGAGCAGCTTCTCTTTCTCCTTCTGCATACGGCGCTGCCGGGCTTGAACCTGGCTCAGCGTGCCGACCAACAGCTCGTCCACCTGGTGGTGCAGCGCCGTTGACACCTCCATGAACATTGCGCCGTAAACTGCGGCCAAGTTCTTGGCCTCTGTTGGATGCAAATAGTGGGTGAGTTTTATCTTTGATTTTGAGGTGGGCGTCTGGAGTGAGGTGGTTGTATAGAGTGAGGTGGGTGTCTGGAGTGAGGTGGGTGTCTGGAGTGAGGTGGGTGTCTGGAGTGAGGTGGGTGTCTGGAGTGAGGTGGGTGTCTGGAGTGAGGTGGGTGTCTGGAGTGAGGTGGGTGTCTGGAGTGAGGTGGGTGTCTGGAGTGAGGTGGGCGTCTGGAGTGAGGTGGGTGTCCTGAGTCAGTTTAGAGACTAGTCTTGAGTGTTTGTAAAGAATATAAGATTATTTCTGAATCAACAAGCTCTACCACTCACCTTCGTGCGTGACCTCTTTGTTCCTGACCAGGTCGGCTTTATTAGCCACCAGAATCAGAGCGGAGGCTTTGCGAGCCTCGCTGACCAGCTCGTTCAGCACTTGCTTGGCCGCGTTGAAGGAGCGTCTATTGTCTATGGCAAAGACTACCATGTACGCGTCAACGTCCAGGATGTACACGCCCTACAAAATCATGGTAGGCCATAGTGCATCGGTATTGTAAAGTACTTTAACTCTAAGTCACTAGTACTGGAATGTACATTACCAGTTCTGGGCCCTCGGTGTCCAGGAAAGTCACGTGATACTCGTCGCCGTCCAGCAGCACCGTAACGTAGCGCTCTTTGGATTCGCCGTCCGTAACGTCAGCGTGCTCATCTTCTGTGGGTTTATTAGAAAAATTAATGCATATCGGCTGCGAAAAGAGGCGAAAGCAAAAACTCACAATTCTACTGTTAGTAGCCAATGAGAATGCTTTCAATGATTTTATAAATGTTTCTATAAAACATTTTTCTTTGAAGCTGTAGCTTTGAAGCTCTAAAGCTATACTTTAAGTTTTTACTTGGTTTAGTAACGATGTTTATCCCTATATCGATGTTTCGGGTTCTTATTAGGTTTCGGGTTCATATTAGGTTTCGGGTTATTATTAGGTTTCGGGTTCATGTTAGGTTTCGGGTTCTTATTAGGTTTCGGGTTATTATTAGGTTTCGGGTTCACATCAGGTTTTGGCTTCATATTAGGTTTCGGGTTCAAATTAGGTTTCGGGTTTTTTTTCGGTTTCGGGTTTTTGTTCGGTTTAGGGTTCATATTAGGCTTCGGGTTCATATTAGGTTTCGGGTTCATATTAGGTTTCGGGTTCATATTAGGTTTCGGGTTATGAAGTTTTTGTTTCTGACCAGGTTGCGAAGGAGGCCTTCAGATCCCCCCACCCGCCAGCTCACCCGCCGCATTCAGCGCGTGACTCTCAGATGACAGAAACTGCGCGCACAGCGACGTTTTGCCGACGCGCGGCGCGCCGACCACCTGCACCCGGCAGGAGCGCCGGCAGAGCCGCGTGCAGCCGCCGGGCCCGTGCGAAGGCGACGGGCCGGTGGGCGGCAGTGGCGGCAGCGGCGAGGCGGACCGGTGATCTCGGTCAGCTGAGCTGGGCCGCCGTCCGATAAAACGAGGATCGATTGGTTGCAGAAATTGCTGCTGCTGCTGCTGCTGCTGCTGCTGATGCAGCCGGAGCTCCGGGTCGCTGCTGGCAGCCGAACTGTGCAGGCTGCAGCTGCTGCGGGCGCCCTTGACGACGGCCGTGGCGTCGCCTTCGGATTGACAGGAGTTCATGTGCACTTTTAATGGTAAGTCTTTTTTCCACTCCACACGTAAGCCAGTGCGGACAACCCGTGCCCGCATATCCCTATCATATCCCATCATATCCCTATCATATCCCATCCTATCCCTATCATATCCCATTCTATCCCCATCATATCCCATCATATCCCTATCATATCCCATCATATCCCTATCATATCCCATCATATCCCTATCATATCCCATCATATCCCTATCATATCCCATCATATCCCTATCATATCCCATCATATCCCTATCATATCCCATCCTATCCCTATCATATCCCATTCTATCCCCATCATATCCCATCATATCCCTATCATATCCCATCACATCCCATCATATCCCTATCATATCCCTATCATATCCCTATCATATCCCATCCTATCCCTATCATATCCCATCACATCCCTATCATATCCCTATCATATCCCATCATATCCCTATCATATCCCTATCATATCCCTATCATATCCCATCACATCCCCATCATATCCTATCATATCCCTATCATATCCCTATCATATCCCTATCATATCCCTGTCATATCCCCATCATATCCCTATCATATCCCTATCATATCCCTATCATATCCCTATCATCTCCCTATCATATCCCTATCATATCCCTATCATATCCCTATCATCTCCCTATCATATCCCTATCATATCCCTATCATATCCCTGTCATATCCCCATCATATCCCTGTCACATTCATTTCACTTTCTCACCTTGGTTCACCAGGCCGCGCTTGGTCCGCCTGAAGCTGCGCACCCGGACCAGGGTCTCCGTCGGAGGCTCAGGCGCCGTCGCTGCTGCGCCCGCTGCTGCGGCCTCTGCGCCCCCCGCGCTGCCCAGCCGCGGCCGGCGAAGGCTGTCGCCTAGGCTGGCCGCCGGGGCAACTGCGGCAGCTGCAGACGAGGCTGGCAGCATCGTGTGGCGCTCCCGGCGCAGCCGGTGCGACTTGGACCGGTACCTGTTGATGCGGCAACCGCCGGGCTGCTCCACGCGCAGGAAGCCCCCCTGCTGCTGCGGCTGCTGCTGGCCGGGGCCGGACAAGTCAGGCGCCTCCAGCTCGTGGCCGGCCAGGCTGCGAATCCACTCGTCCACCTTGGCAATGGCCGAGCCAGCCGGGCTGTGCAGCGGGCTGCTGTTGCCCATGCTGGCCGGGCTGTTGGCGATGCGGCAGTAGAGGTCGAAGTCGTCCATTTTCAGCGCCTCCTGGGACATCGACTGGCGGTGCTGACGCTGCAGCAGCTGCGACGGCTGCGGTGGCTGCGACGGCTCCTCGCCTTCGGCTGGCTGAGAGGGAGCGCTGATGAGGATCGGCCGCACCGGGAGCCGGCGGCGACTGTCCACTTGCTCGCCGAAGACTGCGGAGGCCATGGCCTGGCTGAAGTGTTGCAGGAAAAATACAGAGAAGTCTTCGATTTGAGTTTTATAGAGGCTTTTTAAAAGAGGATGTGAACTTAAGACTGCAGAATGGAGCCTGAATCATGGGGTCCCGATTTCTCCACGGCTGATTTGGAGCTTCAAATGCTCAAAATGTTTATGCTATCCCCCACCCCAGCTCTCATTGTGTTTCCCCGCCTTGATGGGGACATAACTAGCGTCAAGAAGGGGGTTCGTATCACGAATTTTAGGCAGACGATTTCGACCTCGACGAAGCGGAGGTTAACCCGACCTCTGGAGCCTTAAGTTCACATCCCCTTCTATATCCCTATCGAGCATAACTTAATAAATTACGATCGTATGCACGTACGCTTTTCTACTACTGCACCTACACTATCTAGTAGTATAATATTACTGTATATTTAGATATTTTGAATAATAGAACGGTAGCGCTCAGTTGATCGGCAAATATTTCGTTAGCAACGCAATTTCGGATCAGCTCTGCTTCCAAAAAACAACATTGCTAGCGTGAAGTGTCACAGAATCAGATGCAGGTGGGAGCCTGATTCAAGATGGGTCCCCAGCTGAATTAATTAGATTGGATTCAATCCCTTTTTATGCCTTAGACAACCAGTGTGCACAAATTAATTGGAATGGGGAATGCACACGGGGAATCGGGCTTGCGACTCTGCCCGCGTCTTTGCCGCAGTGCTTTCTTGTTCAGCATCAACTGAAGGCACAGGTAAAAAAGTTCTGTTCGATCGGAAGAGACAGGAGAGAAGAGAGATCCGGGATCGGATGGAAGATCCGGGATCAGATGGGAGATCTGTGATCAGATAGGAGATCAGGGATCAGATGAGAGATCTGGGATCAGATAGGAGGGAAGGGAGATCCGGGATCAGATGGGAGAGAAGAGAGATCCGGGATCAGATGGGAGGGAAGGGAGATCCGGGATCAGATGGGAGAGAAGAGAGATCCGGGATCAGATGTGAGATCCGGGATCAGATGAGAGAGAAGGGAGATCCGGGATCAGAGGGGAGAGAAGAGAGATCCGGGATCGGATGGAAGATCCGGGATCAGATGGGAGATCTGTGATCAGATGGAAGATCCGTGATCGGATGGGAGATCCGTGATCAGATAGGAGATCCGGGATCAGATGGGAGATCCGGGATCAGATGGGAAATCCGGGATCAGATGGGAGGGAAGGGAGATCCGGGATCAGATGGGAGAGAAGAGAGATCCGGGATCAGATGGGAGAGAAGGGAGATCCGGGATCAGAGGGGAGAGAAGAGAGATCCGGGAAGAGAAGAGAGATTGGTGAGAAAGGTACCTCATGGAATGGCAATGAGAAAAGGGAAGCAGGGCATGATGAAGAGGAGGGAAAAGAGTAGAGGCCAGTATCTCTTAGAATAATGGAGACTGCAGGGGTCAACACATCCCAGTGTCACAATATCCATCTGTTATTCAGATAGAATGACAGCGCATTAAGTTCCGGTCAAATATCACTGCACCCGTGTGTTTGGCTAATACGGGATTATAGCTCTAGTCTGTACTTTTAATCTGTGCTCAGACCTACGGGATGGTAGAGGATTTTTTAAAAGAAGGCAACTCGGCCTGACGGTAAGTCGGATATTTGGGCCACAGGCTGGAGCAGCTGAGGGGCTAATGCGAGGCATCAGTCACCCTTATTATCTGTCTCCTTTCTCTCCTGTTTTCCCGTCTCACTTCTGGACTTCTCACTTCTGGATCAGCCATGGCCTGTCCGGATTAGTCTGCATGCGACTCGACAATTTTGCGAGTCAGGATTCACGACACGCTGCGCTGATGCCTAATTAGGACCAACGCATGATTAGGGCTTGCTAATTGCCTGCGAATAGTCACTGTTGCGATTATCTTTCTTTAAGTCTCGAAAACATTGAGCCATGGAGAACCTTGAATCTCACACCGGAACTGCACTGAATCTCACACCGGAACTGCACTGAATCTCACACCGGAACTGCACTGAATCTCACACCGGAACTGCATTGAATCTCACACCGGAACTGCATTGAATCTCACACCGGAACTGCATTGAATCTCACACCGGAACTGCACTGAATCTCACACCGGAACTGCACTGAATCTCACACCGGAACTGCATTGAATCTCACACCGGAACTGCATTGAATCTCACACCGGAACTGCATTGAATATCACACCGGAACTGCATTGAATCTCACACCGGAACTGCATTGAATCTCACACCGGAACTGCATTGAATCTCACACCGGAACTGCACTGAATCTCACACCGGAACTGCACTGAATCTCACACCGGAACTGCATTGAATCTCACACCGGAACTGCATTGAATCTCACACCGGAACTTCCCAAGACACTGCTTTAAAATTCAGTATCTGGAATTCAATGACAATTTTTTACTTTTTGAATCTCCCTTCAGCTCATCTTTTTGTTGCCAAGCTCTCCCCTCCCGGTGTCCCCCTAGTAAGCTCCTCTTTACCTTTGCACAAGTAAAAGCATGAAAAAGTACGAGCATTGTACGAGGAAGCGATAAGCAAAGGCGAAAAATGAAACAGAAAAAGATTGGGTGAGGCTGGCCGCGATGAGGTGCGGGTGTCAAATTTCTCGCATAGGGCAACTTTTTAGGCAGATGTTTGAAATCAAGTTTGCTTCAACTCTGGCTTCCCAAGGATCAGCTTTCCATTTTCGGGTTGCTGGCTGGGTTCTCCACCACGAAGCTCAGCAGTAGAACGCGTCTGACTAAAAAAATCAGACTTGTGCACAGAAATAAGGTTGTCAAGCGATTTACACCAACCCCTAAGGCACAGAAAGTGTGACATATCTGACTATTTATAGAAAGTCAACAACGGGCCCTATACACCCTGTGTGAGTGTGTGTGTGAGTGCCGGCCTGCGTACAGTATCTGGTGAATCTCGCAAATATATTATTGTATTATTGATTTGTATAAAGTTGTCCACCCACGGACAAAATTTTGAGTGGGGAAGACCGACTTCTAGAGGGGTTGGAGGAGAGCAAGAGATTGACTCAACGAACGTGAAGCACTTCGTGACTCGAGGCAGAGAGGGACAAAAGACCAGGTTGGTTAATTAGTCCAGATGCTTCAGCTGATGCTCAAAACTGACAGAGCTGCTACAGGGCAGGTGCTTCTCTCCAGATAATTGAGGGTGAGGACTTTTCGTGCCAAAAGTGCAAAGCTGGATAAGCCAGCAACAGGCGTGTTGTGGAGCTTTTGTGATAGAAGTACATGGGCACGACTAGCTCCTCATTAGACTGGGAAAGACAAAGGACGCAGAATATACTGTCATCAGCTTTAGCTAGGCTCACTTGAGTGAATCGGTGTCTCTGGCTTAACCCCACTCTCTCCTATCGGTGTAGCCTTTGTCTCTCTCTCCGATATCTAATCATTGAGTCACGCTCTCCGATATCTAATCATTGAATCACTCTCTCCGATATCTAATCATTGAGTCACTCTCTCCGATATCTAATCATTGAGTCTCTCTCTCCGATATCTAATCATTGAGTCTCTCTCTCCGATATCTAATCATTGAGTCACTGTCTCCGATATCTAATCATTGAGTCACTCTCTCCGATATCTAATCATTGAGTCTCTCTCCGATATCTAATCATTGAGTCACTCTCTCCGATATCTAATCATTGAGTCACTCTCTCCGATATCTAATCATTGAGTCTCTCTCTCCGATATCTAATCATTGAGTCACTGTTTCCGATATCTAATCATTGAGTCACTCTCTCCGATATCTAATCATTGAGTCTCTCTCTCCGATATCTAATCATTGAGTCACTGTCTCCGATATCTAATCATTGAGTCACTCTCTCCGATATCTAATCATTGAGTCTCTCTCCGATATCTAATCATTGAGTCACTCTCTCCGATATCTAATCATTGAGTCACTCTCTCCGATATCTAATCATTGAGTCTCTCTCTCCGATATCTAATCATTGAGTCACTGTTTCCGATATCTAATCATTGAGTCACTCTCTCCGATATCTAATCATTGAGTCTCTCTCCGATATCTAATCATTGAGTCCCTCTCTCCATTATCTAATCATTGAGTCAATCTCTCCGATATCTAATCATTGAGTCTCTCTCCGATATCTAATCATTGAGTCTCTCTCTCCGATATCTAATCATTGAGTCACTCTCTCCGATATCTAATCATTGAGTCACTCTCTCCGATATCTAATCATTGAGTCAATCTCTCCGATATTTAATCATTGAGTCACTCTCTCCGATATCTAATCATTGAGTCACTCTCTCCGATATCTAATCATTGAGTCTCTCTCTCCGATACCTAATCATTGAGTCAATCTCTCCGATATCTAATCATTGAGTCACTCTCTCCGATATCTAATCATTGAGTCACTCTCTCCGATATCTAATCATTGAGTCTCTCTCTCCGATATCTAATCATTGAGTCAATCTCTCCTATATCTAATCATTGAGTCTCTCTCTCCGATATCTAATCATTGAGTCACTCTCTCCGATACCTAATCATTGAGTCACTCTCTCCGATACCTAATCATTGAGTCAATCTCTCCGATATCTAATCATTGAGTCATTCTCTCCGATATCTAATCATTGAGTCACTCTCTCCGATATCTAATCATTGAGTCTCTCTCTCCGATATCTAATCATTGAGTCTCTCTCTCCGATATTTAATCATTGAGTCAATCTGTCCGATATCTAATCATTGAGTCAATCTCTCCGATATCTAACCATTGAGTCAATCTCTCCGATATCTAATCAGTGAGTCACTCTCTCCGATATCTTTGAGTCACTCTCTCCGATATCTAACCATTGAGTCAATCTCTCCGATATCTAATCAGTGAGTCATTCTCTCCGATATCTAATCATTGAGTTAAACTCTCTAGTAACAAAGTCTCCTTTCTGTCTATCAAAAACGAATCTCACAAACCTCATGGGAGGGAGGCCTATCGCCCAGCAATAGAAGATTTTCAAAGAAACAGACGATAGTCATAAGCGACAAACGCACAACCAGCATGGTCTCCGGGGTTTAGCTGCAGATTCGTCATATCGCGTCAATCAGCATTTCAGGCTTTTATCAGCCGTGAATTTGTTAAAAATAATTAAGCTTCTCAATTTAAAAAAAAATACTGACGTCCATATACCTTTTATATCTGATAATAAACACGCAAAAACCTGTTTTAGACTGATTGATCGGCTCACCCCTTCGAGGGGAACAGTGGATAAAAAAAGAAAAATGAATAAATTGTGTTCCGGCCAGCTGAGACAAAAAACACGATTCCCTGCGGACGCGATGAGGCTGAAAAATGAGAACGCAAGACGCTGCAGTCACGAAGACAGGCGGGGTGTGCCAGGAGCCACTTGACAATTGGGATCCAAAATTGGCAACCCAACCTGGGCTAAGAGCCTTCCTCATTCTTCTTCGTCTCAGCAGGTCGATGTGACGGAGAACAAGTCTGTCAGTTAAGATGAGGGTCCTTGGCTCATAGCAGCTGCAGCTGTGGCGGT
Organism: Macrostomum lignano; assembly: GCA_002269645.1. Classification (NCBI taxonomy): domain Eukaryota; kingdom Metazoa; phylum Platyhelminthes; family Macrostomidae; genus Macrostomum; species Macrostomum lignano. Next base: position 169,702 of record NIVC01001848.1, on the reverse strand, counting down.
CGATACAAGGAGGAGGAGCTGGCTTGTGAGGCTTTCTGAATCCTGTTGTCACGGTAGGCACATGACTTCAATGCTGGTAGCAACGACTCAAGTAAAGGTGAGTGTCAGAGAGGCTTAGCAAAACAGACACACCAGGAAAAATTCGACAACAAGCAATGAACCGTGTACTTTCCGGAATTCTTGCTACGAAAGTATTTTTCAGGTTTATTCTTTAAGAAATTTGCCTGTTTCTCAAGAAAATGTAAAGTTTTTTTAAGAAATCGACGTGAATACGACCGTTTTTATAAGAAAGCGAAGCGAATCTAACCGTTTATCTAAGAAAGCGATGTGAATCTAACCGTTTTTCTAAGAAAGCGATGTGAATCTAACCGTTTTTTTCTAAGAAAGCGACGCGAATCTAACCGTTTTTCTAAGAAAGCGACATAAATCTAACCGTTTTTCTAAGAAAGCGAAGCGAATCTTAACCGTTTTTCTAAGAAAGCGATGTGAATCTAACCGTTTGTTCTAAGAAAGCGACATAAATTTAACCGTTTTTAAGAAAGCGACGTGAATTTATCCGTTTTTCTAAGAAAGCGAAGCGAATCTTAACCGTTTTTCTAAGAAAGTGATGTGAATCTAACCGTTTGTTCTAAGAAAGCGACATAAATCTAACCGTTTTTAAGAAAGCGACATAAATGTAGCCGTTTTCTAAGAAAGCGACGTGAATCTAACCGTTTTCTAAGAAAGCGATGTGAATCTAACCGTTTTCTAAGAAAGCGACGTGAATCTAACTGTTTTTCTTAGAAAGCGACGTGACTTTGCTCATGCTTCTAAGAAACAAACAAACACAAAAATAGGCCTGTTGCTCTGAAAGTCACACGGATCTGCTCATGCTTCGAAAAAACAGACATGGTTTTAGTCGGTTTTTCTAAAAAATTGACAGGTTTTTTCTATTGTTTCCTAGAAATATAAACGTGCTTTATAAGAATCGACTAGTTTTGCCATTCTTAAGAACTTTCTTATCGTTCGCTAAAGAATCCGCTAGCAGAGACTTGGGGTAAGAAATAAAAGGGGAAGAACTGGCAGGAGAGAAAGAGAGAACAAGGAGTCGGATTTAGCAATGCCCACGCAACAGCTGGGAAGAGAGTCGAACAAGGCAAAGCAAAGCATACTGCGCTCGGCAAGAGTGCATTGGGGAATCATTTGAATGGGAATTTCAGTCCAAATATGAATTTTTATGACAGAAAAAAGGCGAAAAAAACGCCAAGAAACGTGTGGGCTGCCACAGGGGATAAAGAAGAGCAACAAGTGTCGCCCTTGCTCGCCGGGCTGGGAAAAAAGACGGCAAGACACAAAGCTGGCAGGCAGGCAAAGCAGCTGTAATGCCAAGCAGCACGCGAGGCAGCAGCTGCCACGCGGAGGAGAAGGGGGGGGCGCAGGTACAGGTATTCATCCAGCTGCATGTTCTCTCTGCTCTCAATGCGCTTCTGTCTGCTTCTGGCTGCGAAGGAATTTGGAGAGAGATAGGAAAAGTTGAAGAAGCTTGGCTAAAGACAGAACTGCATTCGAGAGGCTGGGCTGGATAATAAACAACACGGGAGATGTCCCGTGAAAGGCTGCTTGACTACTGCACTTTCTGTGAATAGTGAGTGAGGTTGATTATGATGGAACAGAGACAGAACAGACACAGATACATCACAGTGAGACAGAACAGACACAGGTACATCACAGCAAGACAGAACAGACACAGATACAGCACAGCGAGACAGAACAGACACAGATACATCACAGCGAGACAGAACAGACACACGTACATCACAGCGAGACAGAACAGACACAGATACATCACAGTGAGACAGAACAGACACACATACATCACAGCAAGACAGAACAGACACATGTACATCACAGCGAGACAGAACAGACACACATACATCACAGCGAGACAGAACAGACACACGTACATCACAGCGAGACAGAACAGACACAGATACAGCACAGCGAGACAGAACAGACACAGATACATCACAGCGAGACAGAACAGACACAGATACAGCACAGCGAGACAGAACAGACACACATACATCACAGCGAGACAGAACAGACACAGGTACATCACAGCGAGACAGAACAGACACACATACATCACAGCGAGACAGAACAGACACACATACATCACAGCGAGACAGAACAGACACACGTACATCACAGCGAGACAGAACAGACACACGTACATCACAGCGAGACAGAACAGACACAGATACATCACAGCGAGACAGAACAGACACACGTACATCACAGTGAGACAGAACAGACACACATACATCACAGCAAGACAGAACAGACACATGTACATCACAGCGAGACAGAACAGACACACGTACATTACAGCGAGACAGAACAGACACACGTACATCACAGCGAGACAGAACAGACACAGGTACATCACAGCGAGACAGAACAGACACAGGTACATCACAGCGAGACAGAACAGACACAGATACATCACAGTGAGACAGAACAGATACAGGTACATCACAGCGAGACAGAACAGACACAGATACATCACAGTGAGACAGAACAGACACAGATACATCACAGCGAGACAGAACAGACAGACTAGAGAGTTCATATAGAGGAGAATGACCGCTCAGGACGCGGAAATGAGAAAAAGAAAACGGGACAACGAGCTGGGAAAAGAGCAAAATGAGGGGAGAACGAGCCGGACCTCGAGCACAGCGCTGCCCCAAGCAGAATGAAACGTGACTGATTGGGCCGAAGGCAGATGAAAACGGTTGACAGACAGGCAGGCAGTCACTCAGAAGCTCCCAGCTCCCAATGAGCACTGCGTGTGCTCCGAGGCCTGGGCAGCACCGGGCTTATGATCGAATAATTTTCCACGGGAAGCGAGTAGCTCGTATTCGCCTTCCCCAATCTGCACAGGCAGGCTGGCTGGGGACTCCCCTCCGTGATCGATTGCATTGCTGCGCGCACAATGGCCCTGCCAGCCATTCCTCTCTCCCGCCCTCAGCTGCCCCTTCCCTTCATCCGCTTCGGCTCCAAATTGGCTCACGTTTTCAGTGGTAGTTGAACTTTTAGACACCATTAAGCTTTGATGAATGGCATTCTGTCCCTCTCTCTCTCTCTTCATCCCTTTTTCCTCTCTTCTCTGTGGAGATTTTCGAACCCAGTCATTTAGCCATGCACAGAGCTTTCGGGTCCTTCTCTGCATTCAGTGGTAGCGCTTCCGCTGCTCTCCTTGCCTCTGCCATTCTGTGCGTAGGCTTAACGAACTGTGCCTGTCTGCCCCATGCCTGTCTGCCCCATGCCTGTCTGCCCCTGCCTGTATCCCTTGCCTGTCTGCCCCTGCCTGTCTGCCCCTGCCTGTCTGCCCCTGCCTGTCTGCCCCTTGCCTGTCTGCCCCTGCCTGTCTGCCCCTGCCTGTATCCCTTGCCTGTCTGCCCCTGCCTGTCTGCCCCATGCCTGTCAGCCCCCTGCCTGTCTGCCCCTGCCTGTATCCCTTGCCTGTCTGCCCCATGCCTGTCTGCCCCCTGCCTGTCAGCCCCCTGCCTGTCTGCCCCATGCCTGTCAGCCCCTGCCTGTTTGCCCCATGCCTGTATCCCCTGCCTGCCAGCCTCCTGCCTGTCAGCCCCCTGCCTGTCTGCCCCATGCCTGTCAGCCCCCTGCCTGTCTGCACCTGCCTGTATCCCATGCCTGTCAGCCCCCTGCCTGTCTGCCCCATGCCTGTATCCCCTGCCTGTCAGCCCCCTGCCTGTCTGCCCCATGCCTGTCAGCCCCCTGCCTGTCTGCCCCATGCCTGTCAGCCCCCTGCCTGTCTGCCCCTGCCTGTATCCCTTGCCTGTCTGCCCCATGCCTGTCTGCCCCTGCCTGTCAGCCCCCTGCCTGTCTGCCCCATGCCTGTCAGCCCCCTGCCTGTTTGCCCCATGCCTGTATCCCCTGCCTGCCAGCCTCCTGCCTGTCAGCCCCCTGCCTGTCTGCCCCATGCTTGTCAGCCCCCTGCCTGTCTGCTCCTGCCTGTATCCCATGCCTGTCAGCCCCTGCCTGTCTGCCCCATGCCTGTATCCCCTGCCTGTCAGCCCCTGCCTGTCTGCCCCATGCCTGTCAGCCCCTGCCTGTCTGCCCCATGCCTGTCAGCCCCCTGCCTGTCTTCCCCTGCCTGTATCCCTTGCCTGTCTGCCCCTGCCTGTATCCCTTGCCTGTCTGCCCCTGCCTGTATCCCTTGCCTGTCTGCCCCTGCCTGTATCCCTTGCCTGTCTGCCCCTGCCTGTCTGCCCCTGCCTGTCTGCCCCTGCCTGTCTGCCCCTGCCTGTATGCCCCTTGCCTGTCTGCCCCTGCCTGTCTGCCCCTGCCTGTATCCCTTGCCTGTCTGCCCCTGCCTGTCTGCCCCTGCCTGTCTGCCCCTGCCTGTCTGCCCCATGCCTGTCTGCCCCTACCTGTATCCCTTGCCTGTCTGCCCCTGCCTGTATCCCTTGCCTGTCTGCCCCTGCCTGTATCCCTTGCCTGTCTGCCCCTGCCTGTCTGCCCCTGCCTGTCAGCCCCCTGCCTGTCTGCCCCATGCCTGTCAGCCCCCTGCCTGTTTGCCCCATGCCTGTATCCCCTGCCTGCCAGCCTCCTGCCTGTCAGCCCCCTGCCTGTCTGCCCCATGCCTGTCAGCCCCCTGCCTGTCTGCACCTGCCTGTATCCCATGCCTGTCAGCCCCTGCCTGTCTGCCCCATGCCTGTATCCCCTGCCTGTCAGCCCCCTGCCTGTCTGCCCCATGCCTGTCAGCCCCCTGCCTGTCTGCCCCATGCCTGTCAGCCCCCTGCCTGTCTGCCCCTGCCTGTATCCCTTGCCTGTCTGCCCCATGCCTGTCTGCCCCTGCCTGTCAGCCCCCTGCCTGTCTGCCCCATGCCTGTCAGCCCCCCTGCCTGTCTGCCCCATGCCTGTATCCCCTGCCTGTCAGCCCCATGCCTGTATCCCCTGCCTGTCTGCCCCTGCCTGTCAGCCCCCTGCCTGTCTGCCCCTGCCTGTATCCCTTGCCTGTCTGCCCCATGCCTGTCTGCCCCTGCCTGTCAGCCCCCTGCCTGTCTGCCCCATGCCTGTCAGCCCCCTGCCTGTCTGCCCCATGCCTGTATCCCCTGCCTGTCTGCCCCATGCCTGTATCCCTGCCTGTCTGCCCCTGCCTGTCAGCCCCCTGCCTGTCTGCCCCATGCCTGTCAGCCCCCTGCCTGTCTGCCCCTGCCTGTATCCCTTGCCTGTCTGCCCCATGCCTGTCTGCCCCATGCCTGTATCCCCTGCCTGTCAGCCCCCTGCCTGTCTGCCCCATGCCTGTATCCCCTGCCTGTCAGCCCCCTGCCTGTCAGCCCCTGCCTGTCTGCCCCCTGCCTGTCTGCCCCTGCCTGTCAGCCCCCTGCCTGTCTGCCCCATGCCTGTCAGCCCCCTGCCTGTCTGCCCCTGCCTGTATCCCATGCCTGTCAGCCCCCTGCCTGTCTGCCCCATGCCTGTATCCCCTGCCTGTCAGCCCCCTGCCTGTCTGCCCCATGCCTGTCAGCCCCCTGCCTGTCTGCCCCATGCCTGTCAGCCCCTGCCTGTCTTCCCCTGCCTGTATCCCTTGCCTGTCTGCCCCTGCCTGTATCCCTTGCCTGTCTGCCCCTGCCTGTATCCCTTGCCTGTCTGCCCCTGCCTGTATCCCTTGCCTGTCTGCCCCTGCCTGTCTGCCCCTGCCTGTCTGCCCCTGCCTGTCTGCCCCTGCCTGTATGCCCCTTGCCTGTCTGCCCCTGCCTGTCTGCCCCTGCCTGTATCCCTTGCCTGTCTGCCCCTGCCTGTCTGCCCCTGCCTGTCTGCCCCTGCCTGTCTGCCCCATGCCTGTCTGCCCCTACCTGTATCCCTTGCCTGTCTGCCCCTGCCTGTATCCCTTGCCTGTCTGCCCCTGCCTGTATCCCTTGCCTGTCTGCCCCTGCCTGTCTGCCCCTGCCTGTCAGCCCCCTGCCTGTCTGCCCCATGCCTGTCAGCCCCCTGCCTGTTTGCCCCATGCCTGTATCCCCTGCCTGCCAGCCTCCTGCCTGTCAGCCCCCTGCCTGTCTGCCCCATGCCTGTCAGCCCCCTGCCTGTCTGCACCTGCCTGTATCCCATGCCTGTCAGCCCCCTGCCTGTCTGCCCCATGCCTGTATCCCCTGCCTGTCAGCCCCCTGCCTGTCTGCCCCATGCCTGTCAGCCCCCTGCCTGTCTGCCCCATGCCTGTCAGCCCCCTGCCTGTCTGCCCCTGCCTGTATCCCTTGCCTGTCTGCCCCATGCCTGTCTGCCCCCTGCCTGTCAGCCCCTGCCTGTCTGCCCCATGCCTGTCAGCCCCCTGCCTGTCTGCCCCATGCCTGTATCCCCTGCCTGTCAGCCCCATGCCTGTATCCCCTGCCTGTCTGCCCCTGCCTGTCAGCCCCCTGCCTGTCTGCCCCTGCCTGTATCCCTTGCCTGTCTGCCCCATGCCTGTCTGCCCCTGCCTGTCAGCCCCCTGCCTGTCTGCCCCATGCCTGTCAGCCCCCTGCCTGTCTGCCCCATGCCTGTATCCCCTGCCTGTCTGCCCCATGCCTGTATCCCCTGCCTGTCTGCCCCTGCCTGTCAGCCCCCTGCCTGTCTGCCCCATGCCTGTCAGCCCCCTGCCTGTCTGCCCCTGCCTGTATCCCTTGCCTGTCTGCCCCATGCCTGTCTGCCCCATGCCTGTATCCCCTGCCTGTCAGCCCCTGCCTGTCTGCCCCATGCCTGTATCCCCTGCCTGTCAGCCCCCTGCCTGTCAGCCCCTGCCTGTCTGCCCCCTGCCTGTCTGCCCCATGCCTGTCAGCCCCCTGCCTGTCTGCCCCTGCCTGTATCCCTTGCCTGTCTGCCCCATGCCTGTCTGCCCCCTGCCTGTCAGCCCCCTGCCTGTCTGCCCCATGCCTGTCAGCCCCCTGCCTGTCTGCCCCATGCCTGTATCCCCTGCCTGTCTGCCCCATGCCTGTCTGCCCCATGCCTGTCAGCCCCCTGCCTGTCTGCCCCATGCCTGTATCCCCTGCCTGTCAGCCCCCTGCCTGTCAGCCACCTGCCTGTCTGCCCCATGCCTGTCTGCCCCATGCCTGTCTGCCCCTGCCTGTATCCCTTGCCTGTCTGCCCCATGCCTGTCTGCCCCCTGCCTGTCAGCCACCTGCCTGTCTGCCCCATGCCTGTCAGCCCCCTGCCTGTTTGCCCCATGCCTGTATCCCTTGCCTGTCTGCCCCTGCCTGAATCCCTTGCCTGTCTGCCCCATGCCTGTATCCCTTGCCTGTCTGCCCCTGCCTGTCTGCCCCTGCCTGTCTGCCCCATGCCTGTCTGCCCCTACCTGTATCCCTTGCCTGTCTGCCCCTGCCTGTATCCCTTGCCTGTCTGCCCCTGCCTGTATCCCTTGCCTGTCTGCCCCTGCCTGTATCCCTTGCCTGTCTGCCCCTACCTGTATCCCTTGCCTGTCTGCCCCAGCCTGTATCCCTTGCCTGTCTGCCCCTGCCTGAATCCCTTGCCTGTCTGCCCCATGCCTGTATCCCTTGCCTGTCTGCCCCTGCCTGTCTGCCTCTGCCTGTATCCCTTGCCTGTCTGCCCCCTGCCTGTCAGCCCCTGCCTGTCTGCCCCATGCCTGTCAGCCCCCTGCCTGTCTGCCCCATGCCTGTCAGCCCCCTGCCTGTCTGCCCCTGCCTGTATCCCTTGCCTGTCTGCCCCATGCCTGTCTGCCCCCTGCCTGTCAGCCCCCTGCCTGTCTGCCCCATGCCTGTCAGCCCCCTGCCTGTTTGCCCCATGCCTGTATCCCCTGCCTGCCAGCCTCCTGCCTGTCAGCCCCCTGCCTGTCTGCCCCATGCTTGTCAGCCCCCTGCCTGTCTGCTCCTGCCTGTATCCCATGCCTGTCAGCCCCCTGCCTGTCTGCCCCATGCCTGTATCCCCTGCCTGTCAGCCCCCTGCCTGTCTGCCCCATGCCTGTCAGCCCCCTGCCTGTCTGCCCCATGCCTGTCAGCCCCCTGCCTGTCTTCCCCTGCCTGTATCCCTTGCCTGTCTGCCCCTGCCTGTATCCCTTGCCTGTCTGCCCCTGCCTGTATCCCTTGCCTGTCTGCCCCTGCCTGTATCCCTTGCCTGTCTGCCCCTGCCTGTCTGCCCCTGCCTGTCTGCCCCTGCCTGTCTGCCCCTGCCTGTATGCCCCTTGCCTGTCTGCCCCTGCCTGTCTGCCCCTGCCTGTATCCCTTGCCTGTCTGCCCCTGCCTGTCTGCCCCTGCCTGTCTGCCCCTGCCTGTCTGCCCCATGCCTGTCTGCCCCTACCTGTATCCCTTGCCTGTCTGCCCCTGCCTGTATCCCTTGCCTGTCTGCCCCTGCCTGTATCCCTTGCCTGTCTGCCCCTGCCTGTCTGCCCCTGCCTGTCTGCCCCATGCCTGTCTGCCCCTACCTGTATCCCTTGCCTGTCTGCCCCTGCCTGTATCCCTTGCCTGTCTGCCCCTGCCTGTCTGCCCCTGCCTGTCTGCCCCTGCCTGTCTGCCCCTGCCTGTCTGCCCCTTGCCTGTCTGCCCCTGCCTGTATCCCTTGCCTGTCTGCCCCTGCCTGTCTGCCCCTGCCTGTCTGCCCCTGCCTGTCTGCCCCATGCCTGTCTGCCCCTACCTGTATCCCTTGCCTGTCTGCCCCTGCCTGTATCCCTTGCCTGTCTGCCCCTGCCTGTATCCCTTGCCTGTCTGCCCCTGCCTGTATCCCTTGCCTGTCTGCCCCTGCCTGTCTGCCCCTGCCTGTCTGCCCCTACCTGTATCCCTTGCCTGTCTGCCCCTGCCTGTATCCCTTGCCTGTCTGCCCCTGCCTATATCCCTTGCCTGTCTGCCCCTGCCTGTATCCCTTGCCTGTCTGCCCCTACCTGTATCCCTTGCCTGTCTGCCCCTGCCTGTATCCCTTGCCTGTCTGCCCCTGCCTGAATCCCTTGCCTGTCTGCCCCATGCCTGTATCCCTTGCCTGTCTGCCCCTGCCTGTCTGCCCCTGCCTGTATCCCTTGCCTGTCTGCCCCCTGCCTGTCAGCCCCTGCCTGTCTGCCCCATGCCTGTCAGCCCCCTGCCTGTCTGCCCCATGCCTGTCAGCCCCCTGCCTGTCTGCCCCTGCCTGTATCCCTTGCCTGTCTGCCCCATGCCTGTCTGCCCCCTGCCTGTCAGCCCCTGCCTGTCTGCCCCATGCCTGTCAGCCCCTGCCTGTTTGCCCCATGCCTGTATCCCCTGCCTGCCAGCCTCCTGCCTGTCAGCCCCCTGCCTGTCTGCCCCATGCCTGTCAGCCCCCTGCCTGTCTGCACCTGCCTGTATCCCATGCCTGTCAGCCCCCTGCCTGTCTGCCCCATGCCTGTATCCCCTGCCTGTCAGCCCCCTGCCTGTCTGCCCCATGCCTGTCAGCCCCCTGCCTGTCTGCCCCATGCCTGTCAGCCCCCTGCCTGTCTGCCCCTGCCTGTATCCCTTGCCTGTCTGCCCCATGCCTGTCTGCCCCCTGCCTGTCAGCCCCCTGCCTGTCTGCCCCATGCCTGTCAGCCCCCTGCCTGTCTGCCCCATGCCTGTATCCCCTGCCTGTCAGCCCCATGCCTGTATCCCCTGCCTGTCTGCCCCTGCCTGTATCCCTTGCCTGTCTGCCCATGCCTGTCTGCCCCTGCCTGTCAGCATCCTGCCTGTCTGCCCCATGCCTGTCAGCCCCCTGCCTGTTTGCCCCATGCCTGTATCCCCTGCCTGCCAGCCTCCTGCCTGTCAGCCCCCTGCCTGTCTGCCCCATGCCTGTCAGCCCCCTGCCTGTCTGCTCCTGCCTGTATCCCATGCCTGTCAGCCCCCTGCCTGTCTGCCCCATGCCTGTATCCCCTGCCTGTCAGCCCCCTGCCTGTCTGCCCCATGCCTGTCTGCCCCTGCCTGTCAGCCCCCTGCCTGTCTGCCCCTGCCTGTATCCCTTGCCTGTCTGCCCCATGCCTGTCTGCCCCCTGCCTGTCAGCCCCCTGCCTGTCTGCCCCATGCCTGTCAGCCCCTGCCTGTCTGCCCCATGCCTGTATCCCCTGCCTGTCTGCCCCATGCCTGTCTGCCCCATGCCTGTCAGCCCCCTGCCTGTCTGCCCCATGCCTGTATCCCCTGCCTGTCAGCCCCTGCCTGTCAGCCACCTGCCTGTCTGCCCCATGCCTGTCTGCCCCATGCCTGTCTGCCCCTGCCTGTATCCCTTGCCTGTCTGCCCCATGCCTGTCTGCCCCCTGCCTGTCAGCCACCTGCCTGTCTGCCCCATGCCTGTCAGCCCCCTGCCTGTTTGCCCCATGCCTGTATCCCTTGCCTGTCTGCCCCTGCCTGAATCCCTTGCCTGTCTGCCCCATGCCTGTATCCCTTGCCTGTCTGCCCCTGCCTGTCTGCCCCTGCCTGTCTGCCCCATGCCTGTCTGCCCCTACCTGTATCCCTTGCCTGTCTGCCCCTGCCTGTATCCCTTGCCTGTCTGCCCCTGCCTGTATCCCTTGCCTGTCTGCCCCTGCCTGTATCCCTTGCCTGTCTGCCCCTACCTGTATCCCTTGCCTGTCTGCCCCAGCCTGTATCCCTTGCCTGTCTGCCCCTGCCTGAATCCCTTGCCTGTCTGCCCCATGCCTGTATCCCTTGCCTGTCTGCCCCTGCCTGTCTGCCTCTGCCTGTATCCCTTGCCTGTCTGCCCCCTGCCTGTCAGCCCCTGCCTGTCTGCCCCATGCCTGTCAGCCCCTGCCTGTCTGCCCCATGCCTGTCAGCCCCTGCCTGTCTGCCCCTGCCTGTATCCCTTGCCTGTCTGCCCATGCCTGTCTGCCCCCTGCCTGTCAGCCCCCTGCCTGTCTGCCCATGCCTGTCAGCCCCTGCCTGTTTGCCCCATGCCTGTATCCCCTGCCTGCCAGCCTCCTGCCTGTCAGCCCCCTGCCTGTCTGCCCCATGCTTGTCAGCCCCTGCCTGTCTGCTCCTGCCTGTATCCCATGCCTGTCAGCCCCTGCCTGTCTGCCCCATGCCTGTATCCCCTGCCTGTCAGCCCCCTGCCTGTCTGCCCCATGCCTGTCAGCCCCCTGCCTGTCTGCCCCATGCCTGTCAGCCCCCTGCCTGTCTTCCCCTGCCTGTATCCCTTGCCTGTCTGCCCCTGCCTGTATCCCTTGCCTGTCTGCCCCTGCCTGTATCCCTTGCCTGTCTGCCCCTGCCTGTATCCCTTGCCTGTCTGCCCCTGCCTGTCTGCCCCTGCCTGTCTGCCCCTGCCTGTCTGCCCCTGCCTGTATGCCCCTTGCCTGTCTGCCCCTGCCTGTCTGCCCCTGCCTGTATCCCTTGCCTGTCTGCCCCTGCCTGTCTGCCCCTGCCTGTCTGCCCCTGCCTGTCTGCCCCATGCCTGTCTGCCCCTACCTGTATCCCTTGCCTGTCTGCCCCTGCCTGTATCCCTTGCCTGTCTGCCCCTGCCTGTATCCCTTGCCTGTCTGCCCCTGCCTGTCTGCCCCTGCCTGTCTGCCCCATGCCTGTCTGCCCCTACCTGTATCCCTTGCCTGTCTGCCCCTGCCTGTATCCCTTGCCTGTCTGCCCCTGCCTGTCTGCCCCTGCCTGTCTGCCCCTGCCTGTCTGCCCCTGCCTGTCTGCCCCTTGCCTGTCTGCCCCTGCCTGTATCCCTTGCCTGTCTGCCCCTGCCTGTCTGCCCCTGCCTGTCTGCCCCTGCCTGTCTGCCCCATGCCTGTCTGCCCCTACCTGTATCCCTTGCCTGTCTGCCCCTGCCTGTATCCCTTGCCTGTCTGCCCCTGCCTGTATCCCTTGCCTGTCTGCCCCTGCCTGTATCCCTTGCCTGTCTGCCCCTGCCTGTCTGCCCCTGCCTGTCTGCCCCTACCTGTATCCCTTGCCTGTCTGCCCCTGCCTGTATCCCTTGCCTGTCTGCCCCTGCCTATATCCCTTGCCTGTCTGCCCCTGCCTGTATCCCTTGCCTGTCTGCCCCTACCTGTATCCCTTGCCTGTCTGCCCCTGCCTGTATCCCTTGCCTGTCTGCCCCTGCCTGAATCCCTTGCCTGTCTGCCCCATGCCTGTATCCCTTGCCTGTCTGCCCCTGCCTGTCTGCCCCTGCCTGTATCCCTTGCCTGTCTGCCCCTGCCTGTCAGCCCCCTGCCTGTCTGCCCCATGCCTGTCAGCCCCCTGCCTGTCTGCCCCATGCCTGTCAGCCCCTGCCTGTCTGCCCCTGCCTGTATCCCTTGCCTGTCTGCCCCATGCCTGTCTGCCCCTGCCTGTCAGCCCCCTGCCTGTCTGCCCCATGCCTGTCAGCCCCCTGCCTGTTTGCCCCATGCCTGTATCCCCTGCCTGCCAGCCTCCTGCCTGTCAGCCCCCTGCCTGTCTGCCCCATGCCTGTCAGCCCCCTGCCTGTCTGCACCTGCCTGTATCCCATGCCTGTCAGCCCCTGCCTGTCTGCCCCATGCCTGTATCCCCTGCCTGTCAGCCCCCTGCCTGTCTGCCCCATGCCTGTCAGCCCCCTGCCTGTCTGCCCCATGCCTGTCAGCCCCCTGCCTGTCTGCCCCTGCCTGTATCCCTTGCCTGTCTGCCCCATGCCTGTCTGCCCCTGCCTGTCAGCCCCCTGCCTGTCTGCCCCATGCCTGTCAGCCCCCTGCCTGTCTGCCCCATGCCTGTATCCCCTGCCTGTCAGCCCCATGCCTGTATCCCCTGCCTGTCTGCCCCTGCCTGTATCCCTTGCCTGTCTGCCCCATGCCTGTCTGCCCCCTGCCTGTCAGCATCCTGCCTGTCTGCCCCATGCCTGTCAGCCCCCTGCCTGTTTGCCCCATGCCTGTATCCCCTGCCTGCCAGCCTCCTGCCTGTCAGCCCCCTGCCTGTCTGCCCCATGCCTGTCAGCCCCCTGCCTGTCTGCTCCTGCCTGTATCCCATGCCTGTCAGCCCCCTGCCTGTCTGCCCCATGCCTGTATCCCCTGCCTGTCAGCCCCTGCCTGTCTGCCCCATGCCTGTCTGCCCCTGCCTGTCAGCCCCCTGCCTGTCTGCCCCTGCCTGTATCCCTTGCCTGTCTGCCCCATGCCTGTCTGCCCCTGCCTGTCAGCCCCCTGCCTGTCTGCCCCATGCCTGTCAGCCCCCTGCCTGTCTGCCCCATGCCTGTATCCCCTGCCTGTCTGCCCCTGCCTGTCTGCCCCATGCCTGTATCCCCTGCCTGTCTGCCCCTGCCTGTCAGCCCCCTGCCTGTCTGCCCCATGCCTGTCAGCCCCTGCCTGTCTGCCCCTGCCTGTATCCCTTGCCTGTCTGCCCCATGCCTGTCTGCCCCATGCCTGTGTCCCCTGCCTGTCAGCCCCCTGCCTGTCTGCCCCATGCCTGTATCCCCTGCCTGTCAGCCCCCTGCCTGTCAGCCCCCTGCCTGTCTGCCCCTGCCTGTCTGCCCCATGCCTGTCAGCCCCCTGCCTGTCTGCCCCTGCCTGTATCCCTTGCCTGTCTGCCCCATGCCTGTCTGCCCCTGCCTGTCAGCCCCCTGCCTGTCTGCCCATGCCTGTCAGCCCCCTGCCTGTCTGCCCCATGCCTGTATCCCCTGCCTGTCTGCCCCATGCCTGTCTGCCCCATGCCTGTCAGCCCCCTGCCTGTCTGCCCCATGCCTGTATCCCCTGCCTGTCTGCCCCATGCCTGTCTGCCCCCTGCCTGTCAGCCCCCTGCCTGTCTGCCCCATGCCTGTCAGCCCCCTGCCTGTTTGCCCCATGCCTGTATCCCTGCCTGCCAGCCTCCTGCCTGTCAGCCCCTGCCTGTCTGCCCCATGCCTGTCAGCCCCCTGCCTGTCTGCACCTGCCTGTATCCCATGCCTGTCAGCCCCCTGCCTGTCTGCCCCATGCCTGTATCCCCTGCCTGTCAGCCCCCTGCCTGTCTGCCCCATGCCTGTCAGCCCCTGCCTGTCTGCCCCATGCCTGTCAGCCCCCTGCCTGTCTGCCCCTGCCTGTATCCCTTGCCTGTCTGCCCCATGCCTGTCTGCCCCCTGCCTGTCAGCCCCCTGCCTGTCTGCCCCATGCCTGTCAGCCCCCCTGCCTGTCTGCCCCATGCCTGTATCCCCTGCCTGTCAGCCCCATGCCTGTATCCCCTGCCTGTCTGCCCCTGCCTGTATCCCTTGCCTGTCTGCCCCATGCCTGTCTGCCCCCTGCCTGTCAGCATCCTGCCTGTCTGCCCCATGCCTGTCAGCCCCCTGCCTGTTTGCCCCATGCCTGTATCCCCTGCCTGCCAGCCTCCTGCCTGTCAGCCCCTGCCTGTCTGCCCATGCCTGTCAGCCCCCTGCCTGTCTGCTCCTGCCTGTATCCCATGCCTGTCAGCCCCTGCCTGTCTGCCCCATGCCTGTATCCCCTGCCTGTCAGCCCCTGCCTGTCTGCCCCATGCCTGTCTGCCCCTGCCTGTCAGCCCCCTGCCTGTCTGCCCCTGCCTGTATCCCTTGCCTGTCTGCCCCATGCCTGTCTGCCCCCTGCCTGTCAGCCCCCTGCCTGTCTGCCCATGCCTGTCAGCCCCCTGCCTGTCTGCCCCATGCCTGTATCCCCTGCCTGTCTGCCCCTGCCTGTCTGCCCCATGCCTGTATCCCCTGCCTGTCTGCCCCTGCCTGTCAGCCCCTGCCTGTCTGCCCCATGCCTGTCAGCCCCCTGCCTGTCTGCCCCTGCCTGTATCCCTTGCCTGTCTGCCCCATGCCTGTCTGCCCCATGCCTGTGTCCCCTGCCTGTCAGCCCCCTGCCTGTCTGCCCCATGCCTGTATCCCCTGCCTGTCAGCCCCCTGCCTGTCAGCCCCCTGCCTGTCTGCCCCCTGCCTGTCTGCCCCATGCCTGTCAGCCCCCTGCCTGTCTGCCCCTGCCTGTATCCCTTGCCTGTCTGCCCCATGCCTGTCTGCCCCCTGCCTGTCAGCCCCCTGCCTGTCTGCCCCATGCCTGTCAGCCCCCTGCCTGTCTGCCCCATGCCTGTATCCCCTGCCTGTCTGCCCCATGCCTGTCTGCCCCATGCCTGTCAGCCCCCTGCCTGTCTGCCCCATGCCTGTATCCCCTGCCTGTCAGCCCCCTGCCTGTCAGCCCCCTGCCTGTCTGCCCCATGCCTGTGTACCCCATGCCTGTCTGCCCCTGCCTGTATCCCTTGCCTGTCTGCCCCATGCCTGTCTGCCCCCTGCCTGTCAGCCCCTGCCTGTCTGCCCCATGCCTGTCAGCCCCTGCCTGTTTGCCCCATGCCTGTATCCCCTGCCTGTCAGCCCCTGCCTGTCAGCCCCCTGCCTGTCTGCCCCATGCCTGTCAGCCCCCTGCCTGTCTGCTCCTGCCTGTATCCCATGCCTGTCAGCCCCCTGCCTGTCTGCCCCATGCCTGTATCCCCTGCCTGTCAGCCCCTGCCTGTCAGCCCCATGCCTGTCTGCCCCTGCCTGTCAGCCCCTGCCTGTCTGCCCCATGCCTGTCAGCCCCCTGCCTGTCTGCCCCATGCCTGTATCCCTGCCTGTCAGCCCCTGCCTGTCAGCCCCTGCCTGTCTGCCCCATGCCTGTCTGCCCCCTGCCTGTCAGCCCCCTGCCTGTCTGCCCCTGCCTGTCTGCCCCCTGCCTTCTGCCCCATGCCTGTATCCCCTGCCTGTCAGCCCCTGCCTGTCTGCCCCATGCCTGTCAGCCCCCTGCCTGTCTGCCCCTGCCTGTATCCCTTGCCTGTCTGCCCCATGCCTGTCTGCCCCTGCCTGTCAGCCCCCTGCCTGTCTGCCCCATGCCTGTCAGCCCCCTGCCTGTCTGCCCCATGCCTGTATCCCCTGCCTGTCAGCCCCTGCCTGTCAGCCCCTGCCTGTCTGCCCCATGCCTGTCTGCCCCCTGCCTGTCTGCCCCATGCCTGTCAGCCCCCTGCCTGTCTGCCCCATGCCTGTATCCCCTGCCTGTCTGCCCCTGCCTGTCAGCCCACTGCCTGTCTGCCCCATGCCTGTCAGCCCCCTGCCTGTCTGCCCCTGCCTGTATCCCTTGCCTGTCTGCCCCATGCCTGTCTGCCCCCTGCCTGTCAGCCCCTGCCTGTCTGCCCCCTGCCTGTCAGCCCCTGCCTGTCTGCCCCCTGCCTGTCTGCCCCATGCCTGTATCCCCTGCCTGTCTGCCCCTGCCTGTCAGCCCCCTGCCTGTCTGCCCCATGCCTGTCAGCCCCCTGCCTGTCTGCCCCTGCCTGTATCCCTTGCCTTTCTGCCCCTGCCTGTCTGCCCCATGCCTGTATCCCCTGCCTGTCTGCCCCCTGCCTGTCTGCCCCATGCCTGTATCCCCTGCCTGTCTGCCCTGCCTGTCAGCCCCCTGCCTGTCTGCCCCATGCCTGTCAGCCCCTGCCTGTCTGCCCCTGCCTGTATCCCTTGCCTGTCTGCCCCATGCCTTTCTGCCCCCTGCCTGTCAGCCCCCTGCCTGTCTGCCCCATGCCTGTCAGCCCCTGCCTGTCTGCCCCATGCCTGTATCCCCTGCCTGTCAGCCCCCTGCCTGTCAGCCCCCTGCCTGTCTGCCCCATGCCTGTCTGCCCCATGCCTGTCAGCCCCTGCCTGTCTGCCCCATGCCTGTATCCCCTGCCTGTCAGCCCCATGCCTGTATCCCCTGCCTGTCTGCCCCTGCCTGTCAGCCCCTGCCTGTCTGCCCCTGCCTGTATCCCTTGCCTGTCTGCCCCATGCCTGTCTGCCCCCTGCCTGTCAGCCCCCTGCCTGTCTGCCCCATGCCTGTCAGCCCCCTGCCTGTCTGCCCCATGCATGTATCCCCTGCCTGTCAGCCCCCTGCCTGTCAGCCCCCTGCCTGTCTGCCCCCTGCCTGTCAGCCCCCTGCCTGTCTGCCCCATGCCTGTCAGCCCCTGCCTGTCTGCCCCATGCCTGTATCCCCTGCCTGTCTGCCCCTGCCTGTCTGCCCCATGCCTGTATCCCCTGCCTGTCTGCCCCTGCCTGTCAGCCCCCTGCCTGTCTGCCCCATGCCTGTCAGCCCCCTGCCTGTCTGCCCCTGCCTGTATCCCTTGCCTGTCTGCCCCATGCCTGTCTGCCCCATGCCTGTATCCCCTGCCTGTCTGCCCCCTGCCTGTCTGCCTCATGCCTGTATCCCCTGCCTGTCTGCCCCTGCCTGTCAGCCCCCTGCCTGTCTGCCCCATGCCTGTATCCCCTGCCTGTCAGCCCCCTGCCTGTCAGCCCCCTGCCTGTCTGCCCCCTGCCTGTCTGCCCCATGCCTGTCAGCCCCCTGCCTTTCTGCCCCTGCCTGTATCCCTTGCCTGTCTGCCCCATGCCTGTCTGCCCCCTGCCTGTCTGCCCCATGCCTGTCAGCCCCCTGCCTGTCTGCCCCATGCCTGTATCCCCTGCCTGTCAGCCCCCTGCCTGTCAGCCCCCTGCCTGTCTGCCCCATGCCTGTCTGCCCCATGCCTGTCAGCCCCCTGCCTGTCTGCCCCATGCCTGTCAGCCCCTGCCTGTCTGCCCCTGCCTGTATCCCTTGCCTGTCTGCCCCATGCCTGTCTGCCCCCTGCCTGTCAGCCCCTGCCTGTCTGCCCCATGCCTGTCAGCCCCCTGCCTGTCTGCCCCATGCCTGTATCCCCTGCCTGTCAGCCCCCTGCCTGTCAGCCCCCTGCCTGTCTGCCCCATGCCTGTCTGCCCCATGCCTGTCTGCCCCCTGCCTGTCAGCCCCCTGCCTGTCTGCCCCATGCCTGTCAGCCCCCTGCCTGTCTGCCCCATGCCTGTATCCCCTGCCTGTCTGCCCCCTGCCCGTCTGCCCCATGCCTGTATCCCCTGCCTGTCTGCCCCATGCCTGTCAGCCCCCTGCCTGTCTGCCCCATGCCTGTCAGCCCCTGCCTGTCTGCCCCTGCCTGTATCCCTTGCCTGTCTGCCCCATGCCTGTCTGCCCCCTGCCTGTCAGCCCCCTGCCTGTCTGCCCCATGCCTGTCAGCCCCCTGCCTGTTTGCCCCATGCCTGTATCCCCTGCCTGTCAGCCCCCTGCCTGTCAGCCCCCTGCCTGTCTGCTCCTGCCTGTATCCCATGCCTGTCAGCCCCCTGCCTGTCTGCCCCATGCCTGTATCCCCTGCCTGTCAGCCCCCTGCCTGTCAGCCCCTGCCTGTCTGCCTCATGCCTGTCAGCCCCTGCCTGTCTGCCCCATGCCTGTCAGCCCCCTGCCTGTCTGCCCCTGCCTGTATCCCTTGCCTGTCTGCCCCCTGCCTGTCTGCCCCCTGCCTGTCTGCCCCATGCCTGTATCCCCTGCCTGTCTGCCCCTGCCTGTCAGCCCCCTGCCTGTCTGCCCCCTGCCTCTCAGCCCCCTGCCTGTCTGCCCCATGCCTGTCAGCCCCCTGCCTGTCTGCCCCATGCCTGTATCCCCTGCCTGTCAGCCCCCTGCCTGTCTGCCCCATGCCTGTATCCCCTGCCTGTCTGCCCCTGCCTGTCAGCCCCCTGCCTGTCTGCCCCATGCCTGTCAGCCCCCTGCCTGTCTGCCCCTGCCTGTATCCCTTGCCTGTCTGCCCCATGCCTGTCTGCCCCCTGCCTGTCAGCCCCCTGCCTGTCTGCCCCATGCCTGTCAGCCCCCTGCCTGTCTGCCCCATGCCTGTATCCCCTGCCTGTCAGCCCCCTGCCTGTCAGCCCCCTGCCTGTCTGCCCCATGCCTGTCTGCCCCCTGCCTGTCAGCCCCCTGCCTGTCTGCCCCATGCCTGTCAGCCCCCTGCCTGTCTGCCCCATGCCTGTATCCCCTGCCTGTCTGCCCCTGCCTGTCAGCCCCCTGCCTGTCTGCCCCATGCCTGTCAGCCCCCTGCCTGTCTGCCCCTGCCTGTATCTTTTGCCTGTCTGCACCATGCCTGTCTGCCCCCTGCCTGTCAGCCCCCTGCCTGTCTGCCCCATGCCTGTCAGCCCCCTGCCTGTCTGCCCCATGCCTGTATCCCCTGCCTGTCAGCCCCCTGCCTGTCAGCCCCCTGCCTGTCTGCCCCATGCCTGTCAGCCCCCTGCCTGTCTGCTCCTGCCTGTATCCCATGCCTGTCAGCCCCCTGCCTGTCTGCCCCATGCCTGTATCCCCTGCCTGTCAGCCCCCTGCCTGTCTGCCCCTGCCTGTATCCCCTGCCTGTCTGCCCCCTGCCTGTCTGCCCCATGCCTGTATCCCCTGCCTGTCTGCCCCTGCCTGTCAGCCCCCTGCCTGTCTGCCCCATGCCTGTCAGCCCCTTCCTGTCTGCCCCTGCCTGTATCCCTTGCCTGTCTGCCCCATGCCTGTCTGCCCCATGCCTGTATCCCCTGCCTGTCTGCCCCCTGCCTGTCTGCCCCATGCCTGTATCCCCTGCCTGTCTGCCCCTGCCTGTCAGCCCCCTGCCTGTCTGCCCCATGCCTGTCAGCCCCCTGCCTGTCTGCCCCTGCCTGTATCCCTTGCCTGTCTGCCCCATGCCTGTCTGCCCCCTGCCTGTCAGCCCCCTGCCTGTCTGCCCCATGCCTGTCAGCCCCCTGCCTGTCTGCCCCATGCCTGTATCCCCTGCCTGTCAGCCCCCTGCCTGTCAGCCCCCTGCCTGTCTGCCCCATGCCTGTCTGCCCCCTGCCTGTCAGCCCCCTGCCTGTCTGCCCCATGCCTGTCAGCCCCCTGCCTGTCTGCCCCATGCCTGTATCCCCTGCCTGTCTGCCCCCTGCCTGTCTGCCCCATGCCTGTATCCCCTGCCTGTCAGCCCCCTGCCTGTCAGCCCCCTGCCTGTCTGCCCCATGCCTGTCAGCCCCCTGCCTGTCTGCCCCTGCCTGTATCCCTTGCCTGTCTGCCCCCTGCCTGTCTGCCCCATGCCTGTATCCCCTGCCTGTCTGCCCCTGCCTGTCAGCCCCCTGCCTGTCTGCCCCATGCCTGTCAGCCCCCTGCCTGTCTGCCCCATGCCTGTATCCCCTGCCTGTCTGCCCCCTGCCTGTCTGCCCCATGCCTGTATCCCTTGCCTGTCTGCCCCTGCCTGTCTGCCCCTGCCTGTATCCCTTGCCTGTCTGCCCCCTGCCTGTCAGCCCCTGCCTGTCTGCCCCATGCCTGTCAGCCCCCTGCCTGTCTGCCCCATGCCTGTCAGCCCCCTGCCTGTCTGCCCCTGCCTGTATCCCTTGCCTGTCTGCCCCATGCCTGTCTGCCCCATGCCTGTCAGCCCCATGCCTGTCTGCCCCATGCCTGTCAGCCCCCTGCCTGTCTGCCCCATGCCTGTCTGCTCCTGCCTGTCTGCCCCTGCCTGTCTGCCCCTGCCTGTCTGCCCCCTGCCTGTCTGCCCCCTGCCTGTCTGCCCCTGCCTGTCTGCCCCTGCCTGTCTGCCCCCTGCCTGTCTGCCCCTGCCTGTCTGCCCCTGCCTGTCTGCCCCTGCCTGTCTGCCTCATGCCTGTCTGCCCCATGCCTGTCTGCCCCATGCCTGTCTGCCCCTGCCTGTCTGCCCCATGCCTGTCTGCCCCATGCCTGTCTGCCCCTGCCTGTCTGCCCCATGCCTGTCTGCCCCATGCCTGTCTGCCCCTGCCTGTCTCTGTCTGTCTGTCTGCCCCTGTCTGATCTCTGTCTGTCTTTCTGTCTGCCCCTGTCTGATCTCTGTCTGTCTTTCTGTCTGCCCCTGTCTGATCTCTGTCTGTCTTTCTGTCTGCCCCTGTCTGATCTCTGTCTGTCTTTCTGTCTGCCCCTGTCTGATCTCTGTCTGTCTTTCTGTCCGCCCCTGTCTTATATCTGTCTGTCTGTCTGTCTGCCCCTGTCTGTTCTCTGTCTGTCTGTCAGTCTGCCCCTGTCTGATCTCTGTCTGTCTTTCTGTCTGCCCCTGTCTGATCTCTGTCTGTCTTTCTGTCTGCCCCTGTCTGATTTCTGTCTGGCTTTCTGTCTGCCCCTGTCTGATCTCTGTCTGTCTTTCTGTCTGCCCCTGTCTGATTTCTGTCTGTCTTTCTGTCTGCCCCTGTCTGATCTCTGTCTGTCTTCCCCGTTCCCCTTCTTTCCAGTCTTGCACCTGTCCTGTTTATCACCAGCCTCATCTCAGGCCATGAACTAAAGCCGAAGCCGATGGCAGACTGATGCGGTGAATTTTCCCAATCTCTCCTCGATCTCGAACCCGATCCCAAAATTTTCTCCAATTTTCGCGCCCCCCTTCAGTCCCGGGAGTTCATATTTAGCCGCATAAAGGGAACAGGTGCAGCCTCGCTTTACAAGCTCATTTCGATGACGATTAGAAACTGCTTCGCACCTGGCAACTAATTAATTTCTATGTTCCAAAGTCTGAGCCTGGGAATTGGATTGCTCGGCTGAACCGGTGGACATTCCCCATGCACTTCTCCCTCCTCGGGCGGGGATTATCTCCCCCTAGCAGGCTTGGGCAGGATTAGCGGTTGCCTGCTGGGCTTACGGCTTAAACTTGAAAAACTGACTGAGCCTGCAATTCGATTGAACATTCCGAGGGGAGACTGGGAAAATCTCAGCTCAAAGTTGATTTAAAGGAATGTTGAAATTATTAGCTCAGAATGGAAACTGCGGCCTGGCAACGGGAAGATGAGGTGGCAAGCCTCTGTGCTCCGAGAACTCGGCTCGCTATGCTTCGATGCACAGCGGAATAATTTTACTGGAAATTTTTAGCGATTTTAAATCTCACCCCTTAGACTTTGGTAATCAAATCTCACTCCTTAGACTTTGGTAATCAAATCTCACCCCTTAGACTTTGGTAATCAAATCTCACTCCTTAGACTTTGGTAATCAAATCTCACCCCTTAGAGTTTGGTAATCAAATCTCACCCCTTAGACTTTGGTAATCAAATCTCACTCCTTAGACTTTGGTAATCAAATCTCACCCCTTAGAGTTTGGTAATCAAATCTCACTCCTTAGAGTTTGGTAATCAAATCTCACTCCTTAGACTTTGGTAATCAAATCTCACCCCTTAGACTTTGGTAATCAAATCTCACTCCTTAGAGTTTGGTAATCAAATCTCACTCCTTAGACTTTGGTAATCAAATCTCACCCCTTAGAGTTTGGTAATCAAATCTCACTCCTTAGAGTTTGGTAATCAAATCTCACTCCTTAGACTTTGGTAATCAAATCTCACCCCTTAGACTTTGGTAATCAAATCTCACTCCTTAGAGTTTGGTAATCAAATCTCACTCCTTAGAGTTTGGTAATCAAATCTCACTCCTTAGAGTTTGGTAATCAAATCTCACTCCTTAGAGTTTGGTAATCAAATCTCACTCCTTAGAGTTTGGTAATCAAATCTCACTCCTTAGAGTTTGGTAATCAAATCTCACTCCTTAGAGTTTGGTAATCAAATCTCACTCCTTAGAGTTTGGTAATCAAATCTCACTCCTTAGAGTTTGGTAATCATATCTCACTCCTTAGAGTTTGGTAATCAAATCTCACTCCTTAGAGTTTGGTAATCAAATCTCACTCCTTAGAGTTTGGTAATCAAATCTCAACCCTTAGACTTTGGTAATCAAATCTCACTCCTTAGAGTTTGGTAATCAAATCTCACTCCTTAGAGTTTGGTAATCAAATCTCACTCCTTAGAGTTTGGTAATCAAATCTCAACCCTTAGAGTTTGGTAATCAAATCTCACTCCTTAGAGTTTGGTAATCAAATCTCACTCCTTAGAGTTTGGTAATCAAATCTCAACCCTTAGACTTTGGTAATCAAATCTCACTCCTTAGAGTTTGGTAATCAAATCTCACTCCTTAGAGTTTGGTAATCAAATCTCACCCCTTAGACTTTGGTAATCAAATCTCACTCCTTAGAGTTTGGTAATCAAATCTCACTCCTTAGAGTTTGGTAATCAAATCTCACCCTTGAGAGTTCTACTCACCCCTCAAACTTCGATTTCAAAGTCTCACAACTTAGAGTTTTGCTTCAAAATTTCTCACCCTCAGAGTTCTACTTCAAAGTCTCACCCCTTAGAGTTCTACTTCAAAATCTCACCCCTTAGAGTTCTACTTCAAAGTCTCACCCCTTAGAGTTCTGCTTCAAAATCTCACCCGAGTTTTACTTCAAAATCTCACCTTTAGACTTCAGCACGCAAATCTCATCCCTTAGAGTTTGACTACTAAATCTCACCTTTAGACTTATGTTCCAAAATCTCACCTCATTGGACTTTATTTCCTAAATCTCAGCCTTTATAACTCTAAAAAACCTACTTTGATGAACTTTTTATCAAGTATCGATTTGCGGATACGATTTCTAAGAAACCAGCGCTACTTTTTCTCCTTTTCAAGTCGCATGGAGTGTAAAGCGTGAAAAAGCCAGCTAATTTGTAGTTCACAGCTTTCAGGGAACTTTTTACTCTGTAGTCTTGTCAGCTGTCCCTCAGCAGGATCACCTGTTGCAACAGAAATTATAAACGTATCACTCTATAAACCAGTCACTCCATAAACCAGTCACTCTATAAAACAGTCACTCCATAAGCCAGTCACTCTATAAACCAGTTACTCCATAAAACAGTCACTCTATAAACCAGTCACTCCATAAAACAGTCACTCTATAAACCAGTCACTCCATAAAACAGTCACTCTATAAACCAGTCACTCCATAAAACAGTCACTCTATAAACCAGTCACTCCATAAAAGTCACTCTACAAACCAGTCACTCCATAAACCAGTAACTGCATAAGCCAGTCACTCTATAAAACAGTCACTCCATAAACCAGTCACTCTATAAACCAGTAACTGCATAAACCAGTAACTGCATAAACCAGTCACTCTATAAACCAGTCACTCTACAAACCAGTCACTCCATAATCCAGTCACTCCATAATTCAATCACTCCATAATTCAGTCACTTCATAAACCAGTCACTGCATAAACCAGTCACTCTATAAACTAGTCACTCTATAAACCAGTAACTGCATAAACCAGTCACTCTACAAACCAGTCACTCTATAAACCCAAACACATGATAAATCAGTTAATTTGAAATCTCAGGAATGAGACAAATTTATAAAATTAGTTTTCAAGCCAACGATAGAAAGCTTCAATGAAGGCAATTGCCTGTTCATGAACCCCCCCCCCCTAGATATTCATTTGTATCAACTCTCTCACCTGCTACTTTGCTTTGCCTGGAAGCAAGTTGCTTTAATAAAAAAAAGATTTTTAGAAACGCCACTAGATCAAGCAAGCGCGCTTGATCACAAAGAATAGGAGAAGAAAGAGCTTAATTAAGAAGAAAAAAAACTGATATGACAAAATTGCCGACTCACCGAAATTTTTTCCTCTCTCTCTTTGATGATGCGGTTCCTGCTCGACCTCCCGGCTTCTTTTATTCTCTAACTCAGGCGCGACCTCCTTGCGGCAAAACCTTTCTCTTTGACAGATGCAATATGAGAAACTAGGGTTCAGGCTTTAAGCTTAAATCTTGAAAGCGAACTGAGCCATAACGACAGAGAAGAGAGTCGCGTGAGGGTGAGAGTGCGGGATGGAGGCTCGGCTCTTATACCTGCTGCTGCTGCTGCTGCTGCCTGCCTGGGATTTGCGGCCTTCCAGCCAAAGCCGGATCAGTGGGGCCTCCCCTCACTTGGTGATGAACCCCCCCCCCCCCAGCCCTCAGCCAATCAGGGACGAGGCAAAAAAGCGAGGGGGAAGTAGGACAAGCACGAGGACTTGTTCCAGAGCACTCCCCTCATCTGACCGAAATTTGGGGATCTGGTGTGGCAAGTGGGGCTGGGGTACAGGGAGTTTTTTCCTCTAAAAATGGAAGGGAAACTGCTCAACTCACAAGTGTGCTCCGCTGAGCAAAGAAAAAGTTCTGACGCGGCGCTGCCAAAATAGACGGGAGTAGCTAAAGACTAAATGAAAGGCAGAGGCAAAACCAGGAAGACACGCCAGACAGCACCCAGTGCCTCGAGCTTCGGCTGCTAGACTGAACTTACTAAGAAGGGATAAAGAGGATTTCCGTGTACCATTTCTGGCACCCGGCTGGGATGTTCTCAATAATAGATGAAGCAGTTAAAGACTCGAGCGGAATCGAGCCTGTTATTCCTTACTAAAATAAAAAAAGTATTGAGTGCCATCATTCGGGACAAGGACCAGCTGCCCGCTTCAATGGCTAAACACAATAATGAGCAGATGAGCTGGGGCAACCGATAGTTGGCTCTGCAGCAGACAATGGTGAATAAAGGAGATAAAAAACAAATTATTATGCAAAAGTTGTAAAACCCACTAGGTTAAAGAGAGGGTCAGAAGAGGGACAAGCAGTGGGGAAGAGAGAGAGAGAGTGATATCAGAGAGAGAAGAGGATCTTGGAAACCTCTAGGTATAATGGAATCCTCTAGGGATAATGGAACCCTCTAGGGATAATGGAACCCTCTAAAGATAATGGAACCCTCAAGGGATAACGGAACCCTCTAGGGATCTTGGAACTCTCTAGGGATCATGGAACCTCTAGGGATCATGGAACCTCTAGGGATCTTGGAACTCTCTAGGGATCATGGAACCTCTAGGGATCATGGAACCTCTAGGGATCTTGGAACACTCTAGGGATCTTGGAACACTCTAGGGATCTTGGAACACTCTAGGGATCATGGAACACTCTAGGGATCATGGAACACTCTAGGGATCTTGGAACACTCTAGGGATCTTGGAACACTCTAGGGATCATGGAACCTCTAGGGATCATGGAACCTCTAGGGATCATGGAACCTCTAGGGATCTTGGAACACTCTAGGGATCTTGGAACACTCTAGGGATCTTGGAACACTCTAGGGATCATGGAACACTCTAGGGATCATGGAACCTCTAGGGATCATGGAACACTCTAGGGATCTTGGAACACTCTAGGGATCTTTGAACTCTCTAAAGATCATGGAACCTCTAGGGATCATGGAACACTCTAGGGATCATGGAACACTCTAGGGATCATGGAACACTCTAGGGATCATGGAACACTCTAGGGATCATGGAACACTCTAGGGATCATGGAACACTCTAGGGATCATGGAACACTCTAGGGATCATGGAACACTCTAGGGATCTTGGAACACTCTAGGGATCATGGAACACTCTAGGGATCATGGAACACTCTAGGGATCTTGGAACACTCTAGGGATCATGGAACACTCAGCTATCAGTCACACGGAAATACGTGTGGCAAGAACGCGTCAGTGCACGCGGGGCCGGAGACGGGACACTTGGCGGACCCGTTGCTTTTATTTTTACAGCAGGCCGGCTTGGACACAGGACTGCACTGGGGAGCAGATGGCTTTTCTCGGAGGAGGAATGAAGAATAATAACTGGGGAAATTAGGCCATGCAGCCTTCACCTTGCCTTAACTTATATCTAAGCCAAGCCGGTAATGAAGGCCTAAGATACTGCTAGTTGGAATAGCACAGCTGTCCAAGGTCTGCCGCGATTCCATTTAGAAGTGAAGGCGAGGCAGACGGAGAGAGGGAGAGCCAGCAGCATCGAGCTACAAGGGGGTGGGGGGGGGAAGAAAGGGGATCGAGAATAAAAATGCAAGTGCGAGAGAGAGATGCTATAGAAAGGGTTCTAAGGACAGGGAAGTTTCCCCCATCTGGACTGAAATAACTGACTGGATCAGGGCGAGCCATCGCACCTCCTACTAGTAGGTACCCTGTAGTGCAGCATCAGACTCGTATCTTAGCGGCCTACCAAAAGCGCACGGCGATAAGACCCGGCGCATCCGGGCTGTTCTGTGCGGATGAATAGCAGATTTCGCTTCTTTTAAAATTACAAGTAAAGCTTTGCAAGCATACAAAATACAATCCATCTGATATAAGCTCTTGCTGCGCATGCAGTGTGGCATAAAGCGTTCTCATTTTGCTAAGCAACTGCATGGCGAACACGGGCCAGAGTCATACATGTCTACACAGTACATGCAAATGCGCTCACGGCATGTCATCAGTTGTCCTGTTTGTCTGTCTTTCTGTCTGTCTGCCTGCCTGTCCGTCTATCCGTCTGTCTGTCTGTCTGTCTGTCTGTCTGTCTGCCTGCCTGTCCGTCTATCCGTCTGTCTGTCTGTCTGTCTGCCTGCCTGTCCGTCTATCCGTCTGTCTGTCTGTCTGCCTGTCTGTCTGTCTGTCTGCCTGCCTGCCTGTCCGTCTATCTGTCTGTCTGTCTGTCTGTCTGTCTGTCTGTCTGTCTGTCTGCCTGCCTGCCTGTCCGTCTATCCCTCTGTCTGTCTGTCCGTCTATCCGTCTGTCTGTCTGTCTGTCTGTCTGTCTGTCTGTCTGCCTGTCCGTCTATCCGTCTGTCTGTCTGTCTGTCTGTCTGTCTGTCTGTCTGTCTGTGTATCTGTATGTTTGTCTGTATGTCTGTCTGTCTGTCTTAGAGTCTGTCTGTCTGTCTGTCTTAGTGTCTGTCTGCCTGCCTGTCAATTTTAGTGTCAAAGTGACTGCCCGTCTGCCTGTATTATTACAACTATTTGCATAGTCTCTAATATTGATCTGTAAGCCATTTGTTTACAGTTTTCGCCAAGTCCCGCCTCCATGCACCTACTGTATAGACATGACTGAAAGGTGGATAAGCTAGAACAGTGCAGAGAGGTAGTTAAGGCCAAAGCAAGAGGGGAATAAGCCAGGTTATAAACACACTGTTCTAACAATGCATGTGCTGCACAACTGATTATTCCCAGGCAGCCAAGCAATTTAATATCCCTAGCAACGCAGGCCAGCTATCTACTACGGACAGCAGTGCAGTAATCCACACTGAAAGATTAATTAGAGATACGAGCGCTGCTTATCCTCGGAGCCTACAGATTTCCTGTGATTTTTGCCTACAATATGCGCTTGTAAGTAGTATCGTACGGGGGCCGAGTGGCCAGCCCCCCCCCAAGGCACAGTGTGCGCAAATGCGCCTGACGGTGAGAAGAAAGTCAGGGGCGCTGTGGCTTTTAACTCGATTTTCTAAACTGAAGAACCAAACTGAAATCAAACATGTCGATTTGCATATCGTCAAATGGCAAAGTAGAGTGAATGAGTGCTTGCATTATTTAGTTGACATCAAATATATATTCGTATGTATATTTATTCATATTTAGACTCTGTCACGGTCGTCAAGTCGCCAACGAGTCTCCTAAGAGTCAATTTGAGGCGTTTCATTGTCTGCGACTCTGTAACTGAGTTGCGTCTAAAGCCCAGCATTTCGCATTTACATGTATAACAACTCTACTTAGTCTACTTGAGTTAGTAGACAGTTAAGCTCTTTTGACGCTAACAACACAATGACTTTTCGACGACTTTTGAAGCGCTCGTGACCCAACAGCCGCCTCTCCGTAGCATTGCAGTCGTTTGAGCCGTTAAAAAGTCACAACAATCGCCCCCAGAGTCACGGTCACGGTAACGCTTTCAACGGGTATGACGTATAGGCGATCGGGTAGCCGATGAGGATAAACCAGCGCACAGAATGAGAGAATTGCGATTCTGCACTTGCAAAAAGTGCAAGTGCTATTCAGCCTAGCAACTACCTTAAGTAAAATTCACGAATAATAAAATCGACAAAAGCAACAGCGGGGGTGGTGGAGGGGTGGCGGCAGTGGCAGAACTCAAAACAAATAAACAACAACAAGCAGATTCCCATTCGCCTAAGGTGAATGCACGGGGTGTAGGTAATACATGGAGTTAATACGCAAAGTTCTATAACTCACTAAACTCTGCCTCTGGCTAATGAATATCGGTCGCTGCCTGATTGGCCTTTGAACTCTGTCTGAAAATAGTAACAGCCACTTCACTTCAGGAAATTTAAACCTAACAAACAGGAAAATATCCCAAAATAAATTGCGAAATCCCGAAGGAAACCATAAGGGAATCCCAAGGGAAACCTAGAGGGAAATACCAAGGGAAACCTAGAGGGAAATACCAAGGGAAACCTTGAGGGGAATCCCAAGGGAAACCTTGAGGGGAATCCCAAGGGAACATTGAGGGAAATCTCAAGGAAAACCTTGAGGGGAATCCCAAGGGAAACCTTGAAGGAAATCCCAAAGGAAACCTTGAGGGAAATACCAAGGGAAACCTAGAGGGAAATCCCAAGGGAAACCTTGAGGGTAATCCCAAGGGAAAATTTGAGGGAAATCCCGAAGGAAAACCCGAGGGAAATCCCAAAAGAAAAACCGAGGAAAATTCAATGGAAACCCAAAGCCAAATTCTAAGGGACATTCCGATTTCTGAGTAATAACTTTACTAGAGAACTTTAAAGGTGAATCCCCAAAAGCAGCGCATGTTCAGACCTCCTGCAGCAGCACATTCATAGCCATAGGCAAATTGTTATTGCTCAATCGAAGGGCTTGCACAACACTCTGCCGGGGAAACCCCATGTCAGTCAGGCGGGTAATGTGCTCCTCGGTCGGGTCAGGCGACATCGCATTGTCGCCAGCTGCTGAGGAGGCGGCGCCGCCAGTCATCCAGCGGGACCGCATCTGCTGCTCCCAGTGCTCCATCTGCTCCTGGCGCTGCAGCTCCAGAGTGGCGCCCGTGTGACGGCCAGCCGGCGGGCTCGACCTGAGCA
Source organism: Macrostomum lignano (assembly GCA_002269645.1). Taxonomy (NCBI): domain Eukaryota; kingdom Metazoa; phylum Platyhelminthes; family Macrostomidae; genus Macrostomum; species Macrostomum lignano. The sequence continues at coordinate 140,390 of NIVC01001848.1, read as the reverse complement.
GCGGGTCCAGCCAGCAAGCGGCGAATCGACAGACTGGCTTGGGCGGCGCCAGACAACGGAATATGGCGCCAGACCAGCGCTGCCAGGCGGCGCCGGTGGCGAGGCCGCAGGCGGCTAACAGGGCGGCGCCCCAGCCGCTGGAGCCGAGCTGCAGGCCCAGCAAATAGACGAACGATTTGCCTGTGACGGGCACGCCAAGGATGTGAGCGAATTCGACTCGGGGCACCTGGCGGACGGAGTTGTAAGCGATTGGTTGGGAACTGATGACTCTTGGGGTCAGTCAGTCAGTCAGTCAGTCACTCAAGTCAGTCAGTCAGTCAGTCAGTCAGTCAGTCAGTCAGACAGTCAGTCAGTCAGTCAGACAGTCAGACAGTCAGTCAGTCAGTCAGT